>VDFB02061760.1:60037-122938 GCA_007258455.2 Sequoia sempervirens | reverse complement strand
CATTTGATTTTTTGACGCCCCGCAAAAAACCCATGTTTTTGTTTTTCAAAAAAACGTGCCAAAATGCCGAAAAAACAAAAAATAAAAATCCACAGTTGGTTTTGAGCTAACCTGGCGGGGTACCGCGCAATGGGTGAAAAAGATCCGTCTCTCGTCCGCCCGGTGAATGACGTCACTGTCGTACTCCGGCATGATGTCCACTCTCGCTCGCCTCTTCGTCTCTCTCTCCTCGTTCTCCACTTGCCAGCTGTCACAATGGGCCCAAAGTGAATCCCCAATTACCTTTTATCCCCTTTTCTTTTTTCCACCACATGGTCTTTTTTTCATTTTTTTAACCAAAAATCACCTCAATTAATTCATCCAAGCTCTTTCTTCTCGGGGCCGCCATTTGCACACTGTATCTCCGATTGACTCCGTTCAAGCGCCGTTTTTCTCGTTTTTCCATGCTCTTTCCAACAACACGTACCACTCTATACTTTCGAGAAGTTGCCCGGGGCTCCTTTTTCCTCCCCCGTCCCCCTTCTCGAGGGGGCATACCATACCATTTCCTCCTAATCCATAGCTCTAACACTACCTTTTCTTGACCGGGGCATCCTCTCCGCTTTCCCTTCGTCCAGGGCAGCTCACGTGCGTTTCCCCATGCTAGGGCATCTCTTTTCTGGTCTCTCCCTCTACAAAGTCATCTGCATCCTGTTTTTCTTCGAAACCCTATTATTCTAATAGTCTTTCGAAGAGGGGCAAAATGTAGACGTCCAATTTTGATCACTTCCATATGATCAAATGCGTCTCCTTGATTCATCCGGTTGCTCATCCCCTCTGACAATATTAATTAAAGCCATTTGTTTAATTAATATCTTGCATCTCGCACAAGGGTCCTAAAGTATTTAATTTGATACTTTACCCCTTTTTCTCCTCTAAATTAAATAAATATCCCCTTTTATTTAATTTAGTCATATTCCCCTTTTGAATTAAAATGCATTTTTAATTCATCTTTTCTCTCTCATGGTCACATCCTCCAACTTTTGCAAGTTGGTCCCTAATCCATTTTAATTACTTCATCTTCTTCTAATTAACTAGGGTTAACATGTGCACACCCTTAATCATCATTAAGGTCACATCCTCCATAATTTCCCACTTGCCTCTAATCAGTCATTAGTCTATCTAACTAAGTACTTGCACAACCTTAATCATTTGATTAGCCTAACCTAATCCTCATCCTATTTATGGCACATGTCCTTGAGTCAACCTTATTAAAGGCTTTCTCCTTTTGGACAAGGCATCCCCCTTCCCCATGTGAATTTTTAATTCACCTTTTAATCCCCCAAGGCACCTAAATGGAATTTTTAATTCCTTCACTTCTCCCCACATGTCCTCTATTCTTTTTTTATTCTTTCTCTCATCCCCATGAGAATATTTGAGGAATTTTTAATTCCTCACATGTCCTCTCACCCACATGGGGACAAGGACCTCCTTTATGAGGAGATCTTGTCCAATCCCAAGGTACTTTGTACCCCTCTCCATGTCATGTCCTTTTCCTTCCACCTCATGTCCACTTCATCTTTTAGGGCTTCATCACATGCCACATGTCAAGATGTGAGGGCTTGTGAGTTCTCAACTCACCTTAGCCCTACATCTTGATGTTTGGTGGATCAATCTTGACCGTCCATTTCCCCTAGGATTTCCCAAAAATCCTATAAATACCCCCTCTTTTCTCTCATTTTGGGAGAGATCATTTTGTGTAGCCAAACTCTTGCAGTTTTATTTCTCAATCCACACTTAGCTTTTTTTATGTTTCCAAGCATCATTTGCATCTCATATCACACATCTTTCGTCATCTAAGGAGCATACACATTCAAGATCGAAGGGCCAACCAAAGGATCGACTCAACGCAAGGTATAAAGTTCTATTTCGTGGCTTTGTCTTGTTTTGTTTCCAACTTAGGCTAATCTCGAAGTGTAGGTTGTTTTAGTTGTTTATTTGTGCTCTTTAACTTGTTGCTTGTTTTCTAACACCTATTTCGACCTATCACAATTAGTGATTGGAAATATAAATATGTGCAAACACCTCTTAAGGGTTAATCCTATGCATTGTGCGTTTGATCCCAACCATCACAAACTTGAAGCTTAACACATAGATCTTAACTAGTAAAATGCAAAATTAAAACTAGTTTTCTTTGATCCCCAATATCTTATATGCTTGTAAGGACTACAATGTTTATAAACAACTTATAGGAGTTGATTGAATCAAGAAGTTTAAGTTCTCCTAGACCAAACCCATGGATCAAATAGCTTTATGTCTCTAAGTGAAGTTTCAAAAACAACACATATAGGCATGTAGATGGCTTATATGCAAGTGATGTGAATTTTGATTCTTTGAACCCTTTAGGAATTGAAGTGTGTGCTAATGATTTCTTCTTATACTTGAACATGTAACTCAAATATGAATTAATGAGACATTGAATGCATTTAAATATGAGATATAACATGTCCTAGAAGCATGTGTTACATCAACTCACGATGCCCCTAGTGTGTAATTTGAATGGTTAAGTTGTTGAAAGACACAAATAATGGTTGCAAGCTTGAAATCGCAACAAATGCCCCTAGCACGGGCCAAGGCACTAGCCTAAGGGTTATAATAGGGTGACATGTTAAGGTGTAAGCACCCTAGGGTCTTCTCAATTCCCTTGGTTAACCCTCAAAAAATCTCAACTCATAATGACTAGTGAAAAAAGTCAGGGAAGTTATAACCTAAATTTAAAATTTTGAATTTGAGGTTCAACCACACATGTTGCAAGATTGATTCGAAGGGCACTTAATGGACTTATACAAGAAAGCAATAATCTTGAGATAGGGAACATAAGTGTTGAGGTAAATATAAATGGGTTGAAATAAAAGGGGTGGATGGTGTGTGTGGGAATAAGTGCAAGTGGGAGGAAATAGTAATAGATCGAGATTGAAATACGATCCAAACAAAATAAAAGAGTGTGCCAGTATGTAATTGCATTAAAGATGTTCTAATAAAATGGACTCAAAACCACAATAATCTACACATGTTTGACACCTAGTTTCCAAGAATTTGTGATAGAGGTTTAAATTATTACCATATTTATCATTATCATTAAAATCCACTCATTCAAGTTATGACCATATTTGTCATAACCCCTTCTTTGACACATATAAAACTCTTTTATTTATGTAATAAAAATAATTAATTAATACTTAATAAGTGAAGGGAATTATTAAATTAAATTAAAAATTATAAAAATAAATAACCAAATAATATAAAATAAATTAAATATTATAAAATAATATAATATTACAAAAATTAAAATTAAAATATATTATCTAATTTAAATTTAATAATTAGTTAAGTGATAATTAGGAATTAAACTAAAATGATTAATTAGTTAAGTGGGATATGATTTTAAGTTAGTTAAATTTATCAATTTCTATTATTTATTTATTTTGTTTAGAATTAATTTATGAATTTGCATAAGAACATTAGTTGAATTGAATTAATTTTATTGTTAATGAAATAAACCCTTTAGTTGCATGGATTTATTTTAATTATAATTTATTTCAAAGAGTTAAGGATACAAAAAGGGAGATAAATCTTTTGTAATGTCCAAAAGGCAAACCAAAAACATAGTCAAGGACACAACACAAATTTTAAATTTCATTCACAAACACTTGACTAACTCACAAAAGTTGTTTCTAATACACACACTTCATTAAAGCATAACAACAATTGACCAATGTATTATAATCTTTAGTTAGGTAAACAAGTTGTTTTGACAATTATGGTAGGAATTCAAAGTGCAAAAAGGAATCACAACGACTAGATAGATTAATTAGTCCTACTAACACATTTATAATCTGAAGACACAATCAAGTCACATGCTATGCAAATAAAATATATCAAAATTAACTCAAAGTAATAATGACATAACAAGAACTAGGGGATAGACCTATTCCTCGGGGGCTCGTCTTTGATGGCCTTACCTACATAATGTGTAGAGGCTTCGTAGTTTGACAACTTAATTTTGCTCCAACTCATTTTTGATTGACCAACAAAAAGGGTATAATCACTGGATTCAAATGATGCCTTGACCTCAATTTCAAGCATAAACCACTAACAATAATACACACTAAAACATACAAATATTTTGATGCATTTACCCTCTGTCTAAATCACCTACTTCACGTGTTCAATAAAAAGTCAAGTGATAATAATAAGATTTTGCAAAAGATAGTCTAACTAATAAATTCCCTCTTAGATTAGAAAAAAAAAAATCTTAAATAAGAAAAAAGTGATAAGTAAGATTACCATTAACACATATAGGGTTCATTTCCATCTTATAAATTTAGGAAAATGAAAAAACTACAATTAGCATTTATTTACCTTGAAGACCAAACACGCATGGTAAGCATTAATTATCATAATCATGAAATCGTAAATAGAATCCAACGAAAGGTGATACATAAATCTAGCTATATTCATAATATTATAATTCTTAAATAATCATATAATTAACGATTAAATTTGCATGCTTATCTTGTATAAATCAATTCACAACTTTCAATCTATAGATTGCAACCGAAAGGGCAGAATTTAAACTAGTATAACTTTCACATCCCGTAGCTAAAATTAAAAATTCAATATGTTCTAGAAATGGGAAATAATGAAGAATGAAACCCATAAATCATTTTACAAGAAACTCAAACACATGCAAGTGGTTTTTTCTGCAATACAACTCACTCAAAACAGTAGTTTGACCTTAAGCCAATCTTATCTTGATTAGCAACAAGATTTGCCATGTCCTATTAGATATTTCTAACATGTTTAATTAAATAGTACATTTGAATGCACTCACAACTATTGGACCCCCACTCAACTAAGTGTCAGCATCTCTCTCAATGTTGAAATATAATATTATTTATTTGTATAGTTATAATTGGTCAAAAATTGATATGCTTTCATGTAGTGTATGCTTGGGTAACAAAATTTGAGAGTTGGGCAACTGTAGGTGATTGAAATTTGAAATTTGTGTTTTGTCCTTAGTTGTAATTTGGTAGAAAATTTTGGGCATTACATCCTCCTTTATCCTAGTTAACTCCTAAATCCACTCTCCCTTGATTGATTAATCATATGAAGACATTATCTAAAATTATTTTAAAATTTAATTATTTTCCACCATTCAGAGTGAGTATTTAGTGGAGATATTATTTAAATTATTTTTAAATTTAATTATTCTTAAATCTAATTTCTCAATTTAAATTTAAATTGTTGAAAAATAAGAAAATAAAGCTATAGACAAATGGAAGGGAAAAAGAAAATTTTTAGCAGGTATTGAAGAAAGAAATAGAAAGAAGACAAGAGCTCAAACGATCAAAGACGTGGAATCAAGACTAAGGTTTAACATGAAAGGATTTCAATTTTTGATCCAAATAATTCTCTTTAATTTTCCTAAATTGAAGAAATATAAATATGAAATTTACTTTTGGAATTCAAGAAAATAAATTGAAAATCAACCTTAGGTTCTACAGATTAAAAAAATTGAACTAAAATTTGAGAACAATTTTAGTTCTAATTAAATAGAAAACTTAGAACTATTCTTTTTATATTCCCAATTTGAGATTAAAATAAAAATAACCATTTTTAATTAATAATCAAAATGTTAAAAAATAAAATATAAATATATACAATACATAATATTTTATATATAGATAACTATATATTAATTGTATGTATGTATGTATGTATGTATGTATGAATATATTTTTATTTAAATACTTTAAATATATATAATTTATGATATAAATATACATATATTAGATGAATAATGTGAAGGATGAGCGATCAAATAAAAATATACACGTAAAGGTAATAATTAATCTATTGCAAAAAGAAAGATTTTTTCTACCATACAAATTTCACAACAAACCTAGGAAAACACCCTTACTATTCAATTTTTTCAACCCTCAATCTAATGATTTAATTCAAATAAATCTGGTTACATAGACAATCAAAGGAAATTCATGAGCAAACAACAAAATAGGAAATTTTTATATTTTTTTGTCTTAATTCTTATGAAACCATTAAATTACTTTATTATAATTACATCCAATTTAATATGATAGTTACTTGCAAAAATCACCTTCTCATTTCTCAATGCACTTCAATCAACAACAATATAGAAAACATGACCTGCATAAACTAAAAGGGTTCCAAATGCGCAAGTTGATGACATTAAGACTTATCTTCAACAATCTAAATAAACAAAACAATAGGAAATCATCAAGAAGAAACCTATTTTATTTGATTGATGAGTTAATAATTTGAAATGTTGTTAGGGGTTAGAAACATAGTGGCATGAGTAGATGGTGTAGACATCGAAAAATGTCCTAACCCTGTGAGCCTTATTTTTCACCATCAATTTCCCTTCTTCCCTACATAATTAAATAATTTTAGTTATTTAATTAATTCACTTTTCCCTTTTATTCTTCCTTTTGATTAATTAAATTATAATTACATCACTAATATTCCTTTCTTTCTATAATTGAATAAATTCTTATTTAATTAATTATTCATTTTCACTTTTCTACTATAATTAAATAATTATTATATATTGTTTAATTATTCATTAGCATTTTCTTCCATAATTAAATAAATTCTATTTATCTAATCATTTCCTATTTTTCCTTCCATTATTAAATAATTATTTTAATTATTTAGTACTTGTCTTTTTACTCCACTTTTCAATGAAATAATTGTTTCCAATTATTTTATTTAAAAAGTCAACTTTTCCCTCACTTGTCTTTTTCCTCCATTTTTTAATGAGATAATTGTTTCCAATTATTTTATTTAAAAAGTTAGATTTTCCCCCCACTATTAAATAATTATTTTAAGTATTCAGTAACTTGTCTTTTTCCTCTTCTTTTAAATGAAATAATTGTTTCAATTATTTAAAAAACTCAGCTTTTCCCTTGTTCTCTATAATTAAATAATTTCTTTTATTATTTAATTATTCGCTTTCCCTCTTAAATTAAATAGTTTTTTTTTTTTTTTAATTTATTATTTTTCCATGCCAATCTTCTTCTTTTTTTATCTCAATTAGCCTCCACTCTTGATAAGGTTTTATTTCCTTTTAATCTCTACCGTCCATCCTTAACTAAACCCTATTTTTTCCCTAACCCTATTTCCTTGCTTCTCAAAAGCAATCTCATCCATTGATCTTCGTCATTCAATCTTGTCCCTTCATTCAAATTTGGTTTTCTATAAAAGAGGCCTATCCTTGTCATTTCAAGGCTAACTATAACCACATATCTCCAACACTCTTTCTATCATATCATTGTCATTTGCAAGTACTTGTATGCAATAAAATCTAAGGGAAAATTTGCAAAAGTAGTTTTGAGGAGATGCAAGGAAGGTGAATCAAGTTTGAGCATGGAGTTTGGTATAGCTTTGGTTATTGTTTGATCTCCTTTGCTTTCTTATTTAGATTTTGGATTTCTTGGTTTAGATTTGAAGTAGTTGTGGTTGCTACTTGGTATTTACCTTTAGATTTGAACTTAACCTAATCTTACATTGGTGACTCGATGTGAAAGCCACATTTTCCTGTTTGGGTAAAAAAGATTGTTTTCTAAATTTCTTTTCAGTTTTTCCTTTTGGTTTGCATTAGGTTAGGGTTTTTTGTGCTACTAATCTTCTATTTCAGTGTGTGGCTTTCATTTTGGAGACCAATTTGTGGTTTTGCAGGGTTTTAATGCTTTCATTTCATTTAAATTTTCATACTCATTGAGGATTAAAAAGAACCACAATCTAAATTTTTCACACTCATTGAGGATTCAAAAGAACCACAATCTGCATTTTTCACTCATTAGGATTAAAAATAACCACAACCTGCATTTTTCACACTCATTGAGGATTAAAAAGAACCACAATTTACATTTTTCACTCATTGAGGATTAAAAAGAACCACACTCTATATTTTTCACACTCATTGGGATTAAAAAGAACCACAATCTGCATTTTTCACACTCATTGGGATTAAAAAGAACCACAATATGCATTTTTCACTCATTGGGATTAAAAAGAACCACAATTTGCATTTCTCACACTCACTGGGATTAAAGAGAACCACAATTTGCATTCTCACTCATTTGGGCTAAAATGAACAAACAACTTACATTTTATAGATCCAATGGTAATTAGGCACACTTTATTTTGGGCTTAAAATGAATGAGTGTCTACTGTGTCTGGTGCAGTTGCACAAAATATTTGTTGTAGAACCCATAGGTGTAATGAAAGTATCCTCTCCCCTTGTGCTTTGTGTGATCTTGGGTGTAAGAGAAATCATTACATCTCTTTTGCTTTTGTAGTAGGGCCAACCAACTAAGACACCTCCTTATGGAGAACTCATTGGTGACCCAAAGTGATTTTTCCCTCAGGCCACTATATAAAAGGATAATATGAAAGACAAGTCCAAACTAATGTTAGCCTTTGCTGACAATGCTAGTCTAAAAGGAGAAGGTAATCACATTTTACGTGCGATATTTTTAGTACCCTAGTAGGGTTGGTTAAAGCCTTAAGTGGCTTGTTGAGTGCTCACAAGGTGGTAAGTCCCCGAATTATGACTAAACACCTTCTTAGTAGCCACCCTTTTCATTGAGATTATTTGGTGTCACTTTTAGTGCAAGGGTGTAGCATTGCACCCTAAAGTTACTCACCATAAGGCTCCCTTGAGATGAGACAAAAATCCTTGGTGTAGTAGAAGCTACTTGTAGCTTTCCATGGAGAGGGTGATTGGGTCATCCTTTCAGTCCTAGAGGCCCCTAGCTGTCCTCTCTCATAAAGAAAAAGGTGAATACACCCCTAAAGGTGTCCCTACACTTGTTTTGAAGGATATTCCAAGTTGTGGGCCTGATAGTGCTGCCATTGGCCATTGACTGTAGGGATAAGAAGTGTTTGGTATGTTTTTGATTGTGCTATACTAGTGGAAATTGGGGTGAATAACCCTTGAGCATACACGTATTCACATAGGGATTTCACATGTCAACAAACAAAAATCTATTTTCAAACTTGTGTTTTTTGTGTTTGCAATCACATGCCAAAAATTTTCCAAGCAAAAAACCATTTAAAAACCTCAAATTTATAGCAAACAAATAGTGAACCACATATTGCAATTTTTTCCATTCCATTCACTTAGGTTTTCTTCCATTGCTTGGATAGGTTGCACTGTCATCCTTAGTTCATCATTAGGTTTTGATTAGGTTGCGTATACCTTTTAGATTTCAGAGATAAGAAGCTTATCAAACCTTTGAACAGTCCATGGTCACTTATTTAGATTATCATTGACCTTATCCTTCAATTTATCTTCATCATCATTATTGGGTCTCAAAATTATGTCTTAGTGGTCTCAAAATTATGTCTTAGTTTAGACTCACTTTGTAAAAAAATTATCCTTTTAACATTGGTCCTCTTGAGGTCTTGATAATTAGATTTGCTTCCTCGGATCACCATAGCTTGGTTAGCATCCTTTTCCTTAGCTCTAAAGGTGAATATCCTTAGTGTCATTTGGCATCCCTTACTCTCATTTAGCTTCATTGCATACCATATCCTTTGGTCATTATCATCCTTTCATTATCATGTTTCATCCTTATATTATCCAAAAAATCATTAAAAAAACATAGCATAGTCTCATATCCATTTTGCATTGGCACCTTGCATTGTCATTGAAAGGCATCCCTTACTCTCATTTAGCTTCATTTCATACCATATCCTTTGGTCATTATCATTTTGCATCCTTATATTATCCAAAAAATCATAAAAAAAACATATAATAGTCTCATATCCATTTTGCATTGGCACCTTGCATTGTCATCCAAAGGTCACAAGTTTTATATGGTCCTCACTAAGTTTTCCTTATCCATCCTAATCTGAATTTATGACCATGTATTTAATTTACCATGATATTCTTTGTAGTCAAGTTGAATACCAATCCACCCTCAATCGTCAATACCAATCACCCATAGTCTTGAGTCAGTCATCCATCTACCCATCTTACCAATAGCCCATAAGCTCTAGTCCTTCATCAATCTACCCTCACTATCAAGAGGCACTTGAACAATCCACACCATTGATCCTCAACAAACATCCATTAATCATCGTTATCCTAACCTTGACAAGGGAAACCAACCTTCCCCTAATCCACTTCAATCCTCCACATCCTATCCCAATCCATCATCCACTAATTCATTCCAATCCTTCACATCCTATCCTAATCCATCATCCACTAATCCATTCCAATCCTCCACATCCTATCCTAATCCATCATCCACTAATCCATTCCAATCCACCACATCCTATTCTAATACATCATCCACTAATCCATTCCAATCCACTCCATCCCAATCTATGAAATCATCCAATAAAAACACATTTAGTCATGGTCTCCAAGGACAACTAGCAAAGGAACTTGTTTGAATCCTATATGAGAACAAAGTTAGGCAATCCAATCACATTGATAATCCTATACTATCCAACCATCTGTCACCATCATGTCCTTCATTGCCTACCAATCTAAAAAAAGATCTTGTTATTGAAATTCTATTATTTCCATTTCAAAATATTGAGTCTATTAAATAAAATCCTATCATTTCCTAGAATCACATTCCATTGCCTAAACCTTAGGATATATGTCAAAACAAAAGACCATAGCATGATGAAATAAACTCCAAGACAAATCTAGATCAAGTTACCCAAAAATCACCTATAGATGCTCATGGTGTCTATTGCCTTAGTTTTAAGTTTGGTTGTAAATACTCAAAGTTTTAGGTATCCTTCAAATTTTTAAACATCTATCATTTGTTTTTTGATCTTTTGGTTAGTTTTTGAACCTTGTCGGTCGCTGAGTAATTTTCACATCTCATATTTTTCTTGACTTGGTCTTGTCTTTAAGTCTTTTTCCTTTAGTTTCAGTCTTTGAATTGATTTTCAAACTATTTCGGCATCCACTCGGGTTTTATAACCTTTCTATTTTTTGAAGTATTATTTAAAAAAAAAAGGTTATCATAAAGCAAGCGGGTTTGAGTTATTTTCTTGAACTTTCATCAGGGCTGATGTTTCTTTTCTAACTATGCTTTATCCTAACTTAAAGAAAAAAATATCACTTAAGATGGAAAATAAAGGACTTGTTGGGGTGGGCTTCTATTTTTGAACCTTATCAGCCACTAAATATACTCTCAAAAGTTGTGCAAATATCCAACCTTGTTGAAGTGTACCAAGGTCACTCAATATTTTTGCTAAGTGGCATGTGTGTTAGGCATTAAAGGTTTTTAGTACTTGAGTAGATGAAATAAATGCTTGATCATGTAAGATTAAGCTACCATTCAAACATAATCATTCTGCTTGGGAAAGTGTGACTCCATAAGTCAAGAAGAACATACATATGAGTGGCTTCCAAAGAACAATTTGAGTAGGAAAGGGTGATATTTTATCAAGTAAGGGGGTTTTCCTAAATTATCTTGGTAATTATTTCTTGCACTTTAACACGGTTGAATTTCCTAATACAATGAGATAGAAGCATTTGGGTTATGAACATTTAGCTGGTCTTGATAGTTCCTTGCCTGAAATAGGTGACACAAGGTTAGGGCATATCAATTTAGATGCATTTTGGGAAAGGATTTGTAGGCCAGATAGGAACCAAATCTCTTAGAGGGTAATAAAGAGTGGTCTCCTAGAAGCTGTTGTATTTCTTGTAGTAGTATAATGCAATGAATTAGTACTAGAATGCATAGCTCATTACAACCCAGTGAAGAGGGAGATTCACATAGAGGACAACAATCTCCTGATAACTTTAGAAAGAGCTATAATAAGTGGGTGTTTTAGATTACTAGACAGGGAAGTTTATTCACATTTTAATTTTACCTTGTCTCAAGGTTCCTTTTTAGAGAAGAAGGGGTATTATAAAAATTGCATTGCTACGGAATGGTTTGACCCACCTAAAAAGGGAAAATCACCCAAGAAAATGCATAAGTCACATTTGAGAGAGGAAATCTCTAACATTATTGTGTTGCTACACCGGGTAAGGGGAAATATGAAAGCATAAGACTTCGAGGAGTGGATGTATTTCTTTGTGTAGGTAACTTGTGGAGGTACACAGTACTTAGAATAGGCCATTATAATTAGTGACTAGCTAGATGATATGATAAGGGGTTTTACTATGAATAGATCATTTTATATGTTCTCTTACTTCTTCTATGTGTTGGCATGCACAAGACCATGGATTGGCTTAAACCCTATGGAGGATTTTGATAAAAAGATAAAAATTTATGATTATTATCCTGACTTGCAGAGTTATAAGAATTGTCATAGGATAAATGATGCGTTCACCATGAAATTATTCAAAGAATTGCAAGGCGACCCAGGTCAGAGAGTATCTCATGAGTCTTTCCAATTGATCACTAAGTATGGTAGCCTATTTATATAGTTTTAGACTTTTACCTACTTATGAGTGGGTGGATTTGATGATTTTCCTTTAATACTCCCTAGATATGTAGAAGATAAGTTCATTATGATGGAAGTTGTCTGTCAAGCATCAAAAGTAAATAAGAGATGTGCAGATAGGAAAAAGGTTGGGATTTCATTTCCAATTGGTCCATGCTATTATGAATGTAAGTCATAATAAAATTCCCTTAATCTAAGAAAAGAGATTGCAAAATTTTCTTTTGATACATATGAGAGGAGGTTTCTGTTGACAGTGATTTTGGCACAACAACATGTAAACAAAATATTGCTATTTTGTTTCTCCTAAAAGAGAAAGGCAACACATGTATGCCTTAGCTCCCAAGGTCTTTGTAGTTGGTTCTCAATTGTGCTGATGTTACTCAGTAGTCAATGCAATAGTAATATTCAAGGGGCATGCTAGTATTGGGCTTCTAGATTGTTCTAAGATCAAACACGAAATAAAACCTACTTTAACTAGGGTTTTAAAGAAACAACAAAAGATAGAATAGGGTTTTGAAACAGAAAAGAACAATAGTTCATCTAATCTTAACCAGACTTGTTAACTTCAAGGAATTATAAACTAAAACTGCAGAACAAGATAAGCTTGTGATTGACACACAACCTCTTTCATTCACAGTGCTAATTCACATAACAGATTTTAATTACCATTTAAATAAAACACAAATAACCTTTCATCCCTTGAAGACTTCATAAATCAAATGATCAAATTAAGACAAATATCATTCAAGAACACAACATGAAGTAGATTAAACTTTGATTGTTTCTACTGTTATTAAAACAGATAAACAATATTTACAAAGCTGGCACAATCACTAGTGTACAGAGAATCTGAGGCTCCAGATTGTTTCCAACTACACTAAGAGAATTTAGAAAATACATTACAGTCTGTACTAAAATCTTACTGCTAACCAAGAAGACAAAGAGAATCTCTTATTACTCAGAATCAAGATGCAACTCTCTCCTTCTGTTAACTAACTCTTAATAGTTCTAACTCTAAAAAGTTCTCAGTCTACAAGTTCTCTAAATCTAGAAGTTCTAATCCCTCATTGTCTATAAGTGCTAACACTAAAAGTTATTTAAATCTCTAGAAGTTCTAATCCCTCAATGTCTAGAAGTGCTAACACTAAAATTTCTTTAAATCTCTAGAAGTTCTAATCCCTCATTGTCTAGAAGTGCTAACACTAAAAGTTCTAACCTTTACAAAGAGGCAAGAATGCCTTATATACAGAATGTACAAGAAAGGATGCACTGTCCCTTGCACTAGGGTTTACAAAATATCTGCATCATGTAGGAGAGTCGGCTCTCAGATCTTTTGAAAAAAATCGGTTGTGCATTCAATGTGAATCCTCGTTGTCCATGCTGATGAAGGATTTCTACTCTCAGGATAAGCCTTTTTAGATCTTTTGACAATTGCAGCATTAACTATAGCATTTTTGTGTCCACCTTTGAAATCCCTCGTAGAGTCACCTTGAATGCTTCAAGATATCCTGCCATTAATACTAACTACCTCTACTAGCAGTGGTCACCACAGGCACCCCTCTAAGTCATGGTTCTTATGTCACTCAGCTTTCTTTCTGTTTTGGAGTCCTCTGCTCGTGTTGACTGTCTTCTGGAAGTGCCGTTGAGCCTCCCTGCAGATCTGAACACCATCACCTGAACAGATTTGTCGTCAACTATTCTCAGAAAGAATCCATCCGGTCGCACTCTGTTAGTCCCCTCCAAATGGGCGGTCAATCAATCAAAGGTCCCTCTCAGCTCCCTCTAATTGGACGATCAGCTACCACGTCGGATTCTGAGTAGTCAAGAGTGGTCTGACCTAAATCACAGGTCAGTGAGACACCATCGGTGTCTCCCCGATGCGATTTCATCTTACAACAGGCATCGACATAGCATGAGTCAATTGATGAGACATCTCGAAGGGCTTAGAAGTCACATCGAGCTCATTTTCCTATCACTGAGACCTCATTTTGTCGATAGGACGTCACAGCGATGGTATCCCCCGCTCTGGCTCAGAGTGCGTTTTCCTTTTGGAAAGACCCCTTAATCAGCCCAAGGTCATGGCGATCCCCCATGGTTATTCCGATATCTACTTTTCATTTGTGAACCTACTGCTATCGGCAAGGCCTTCACATATCGACAAGACCACATGGCGAAGTCCTCGTTTTCCTTTAGAGTCTCCCCAAAATCCTCCTTATCCTGCGGCGGGCTGACTTCATTCTTTTGGTGTGACACTGGTAAGTCAGCGAGATGTTTCGCCAAAGGCCAAATCTCTGGGTGAGCCTCCTTGTGTCGGTGAGACTCCGCTGGGTCGGGGAGACCTTATCTTGAACTCCTATTCTCTTACTGAGCCCCACTTGTTGTCGGCAATACTTTTTACCGTCGGCCAGACCTCTTGGTGCATACCTTTCCTCTCCCCGAAGGGACATCCTGTCGGCGTGACCTTCATAGTCGCTGTGACCCCACATCAAAGTCTTTCATTCACTCGAAGTCTTCCCGACCTCTTCCTATTCTCCTCGAGCCAGAGCCTCTCTGTTTCGATGTGACCCTCGTTCTTCACCAAGACCCTATGGTGAAAGCATGACCCTTTGTCGATGCCACTTCGCCCTATGTCGGCGAGACCTACTTTCTACGCTGAGACTTCTTAGCGAGCTTCTTATGTCATACCGAAGATTGATCCTTCGGTAAGACCTTTCATTTCAGGCAGACCTCTTTCTGAAAGTATCACCCTTAGAAGATTTTCCATTTCGGGAGACATTTGATGTAGTCACACCGAGATGGGTTTCGTCGTTGCATGTGCTTCGCTGTAACATCCCTTTGTCGGGAAGACGTCCTATAGATACCTGATATCTCAGCGAAAGCTTTACTAGTTCACCCTTTTTTCGCGGTGACATCTCGGTTCTCTCACCAAAGACCTTGATAGAATCCCCCTCGCATTGTGTCGGTGTGACCATCCGTCATTGCCGAGACTTCTTAGCGAGCTCCAATTGCTATGCTGATGCCCATCATGTTTCGGTGAGACATCCACTGTCCGACGAGACCTTCTACTGACTCCTTGCTTTTTGCCGAATTCTGTTGTCACTAAGACTTCTTCTATGGTTATAGTGAAATGTCTTGCTTGTTCCACATGCATCGCTGTAACCTTCCTTGTCGGGGAGATGTCCTATAGAAACCACATGTCTCAGAAAAATCCTCCGCATGATTCCACTTTTGTTGCCATGACTATATCTTATCGGGGAGACATTGCACCGAATGCCCACACTCTCCCCGAAGACACCTTTTGCTTAGTCGGTGAGACTTCGTGAACTCGTCAAAACATCTTGGCAGGGATAACACCCTATGCCGATATAGGAATCCTCTTGATAGCGGTCGGCGAGACATGGAGACTTCGCCAAGACCATACGCCGATGAAGATGACTCCCGCCGAAGTGTTTGCTGGTGGTGGGGTAGTCGGTGAGACCTTAGGGATTCGCCGAGACATCTCTGCAAAGGGAGAACATTCTGTCGATAGTGTATGCCTTTGGCCACCAGTCGGTGAGACCCGAAGATCTCGTCGAGACTTCTCTCTGAAGGAAACCCCTCATTTCGATAGGAAATTCATCTCGCCGGGACGATGACCCTTGTGTTGCCGATAGATCCTACATATGATTTTTGATCGCTGTGACATCTCTGGGGTCTTGCCGATAGGCAACATAAACGCAGATTTGAACCAAACGAACCATGGGTCAGGGAGACCGTGATAACCCTACGCCGATGAAGATGCACAATGGGGAGTATTCTAATTCTTTGGATTTCGAACAGTCAGAGCCGAGCCGCTAGTCAGTAAGAGCCTAGAAAGTCTTGCCGACCTTTGCCTTAACAGATTTTCATGACCAACTGGACTGAAGCATGCACCCCAACTAAGCTCCCCTGAAAAATATCATCATGTATGTGATTTAATCCTACATTCGATAGAGAAGATCATATAGACATAAGCTAATTAATCAAAATCATCATTAAAATGAATCCTATGTCAGTAGGGTACCATTAAATATTCAAAAAAATGATCATACCAATAGTTCGAGTTTCAGGCCGACCCGCGAAACCCAAGCCAGGGAGGAATTCTGGAGAATTCCGAGCTCGGCGGATTCCAGCGGAATAAGCATTAAAACACCCATTAGAAACTTAATCCGATCACTATCAATCAAGGAGCAACATGCAAAACCTTCAAAAAAAGCATGAATGAAACATAAAATGCATTATCATTTACTAACCAACCCTACTTCTCCATACTTCCTCACATTCCATTAGATCCTAGGGAAATCCGTGCAGGACGGATTTTCACGAAGAGAAAAAAAATTGGGAAAATCTGGTGCACACGGAATTCCACGAGGACCAAAAAAATCCCGAACAACAGCGCTTAGCCGGAGCTCGAGTGAGATCCGAGAAAATCCAGATGGGGGGGGGGGAATCCTGAACTCAGGAGAAGACCCGAATTCCAACTGAGGCAAAAGATAGAAGCAACCCAAGAGGAAAGGAAAAAGACCCAAAACAAAGAAACCAAAAGAGAAAGGGGGACCCATTTTGATCCAGATCAAAGTGGGGTGGTTTTGCAAGGCATAACAAATGGTGACTCGGCTGGAAAAATGGTTTAACCTTTTTCATGAATCTGAAGGATTCATCTACCCAGAACTCCTGGTTCATGAAAATGACAAGTCCAGTTAGGTCAGTTATAACAAGAAAGGCATAGCTAGAATCTCAAATGTAAGTCAATCAATAGCTACCCCTGAATCTATGTGTGTGCTTGATTGTGCATCACCCTTTCATAAAATTTTCTTCATCTTTAGAATAATAATGTGCAAGATTTGGGCTACATGAGTTGATTCCTTTTAGCTATCGTGCAATGATATCCTAGGCATTGCTCCGCTGCAGTCAGGCATCCATAGCCTCGACGGAGATACCTCTTATTTTCTCACAACATTGCTCTACTGTCAATCAGGCGTCCATAGCCCCGGTAGAGATACTGGAATCACCCATTCATATTGAATCCTCTTTTCTTTCTTTTGATAATTCTTTTCTCTTTTCTTTTGAAGTTTCTGATATTTCATTTAAAATCTTTTTCAATATGTCAGATGTTTAACATTTGATCTAGGTTGAAAACTACCATGGACCTCATAACAACACTTGGGAGATCATATTTTTCACTCAAATCTTACAACACCATAGTCCTAGTACAAATATATCATTACAAAGGAGATGATCTTGATGATTTGTGACAGATTTAGGGGAGCTGATGAAGGATTTCTTACTTGGCACCTTGTCTTTAAAACTTCCCACAACCTTTATTGACAACGAACATGAAACAGTGAATTGTAGACAGAATCATCCAACCAAAAGACTTGAAAATATCTAAACCACTTCTCTCCTAATGACCATAGCATGCTTCAGATAACAACCCACTGGTTCAAATAGAAAGAAGTAGATTAAACCCCCAAAGAACAAAACAAACAGAAAACAAAAGGCAAAGAAAACAAAAGGAGACAGGGACAAACGTACAAACATCAAGCTACTTATAGACAAGAGCCACATTATTTACACAAAGAGCAGCAGATTATTCACATAAAGGAAAGAGTTATTTACAAGCTGCAGCACAAAATTTATATACATGGAAAAATTATTTACAAACAAGAGACAAACAAATTATTTACATAAAGAAAAATGAAATACTTATATACAAAACAAAAATTAACAAGCCTCAAGACTCAAATTAGTGCTTGAGAAACTGCCCATTGACAGGAAAAGGAACCGGTTCTCCAGTTAGGCTACTCAGTTTGAAAGCATTTTCCCATAGGATCTCAGCAATTTGATAAGGACCTAGCCATAGTTTGTCAAACTTTTGGTGGCTGCCCTTATTTTCATTGGCTTTATCCCATAATAGTACTAGGTCTGATATCCTAAAAGCTTTTATCTTGGCTCTTTTGTCAAACCAACATTTGACAATAGCCTGATGTCTGAAGAAATGTTGCAAAGCAGCATCTCTTTGTTCTTCTAGTTTTAACAGAGCAGCTAGTCTTACCTCTATCCTATTGTCACTGGAGTAAAATTTCTGCATGAACTCCAGGATAGGTATTTGCAGATGGATAGGAAAGACAGGCTCTTGGCCATATACCAGCTTGAATGGTGAGGTGTTTAAGGCAGCCTTAATCCTAGTCCTATTTTCCCATAATGCGAATCTAAGCTGGGTGTGTCAGTCTCCAGGGTTATGCTCTAACAGTTTCTTAATCACCCCTAAGAGATTCTTATTGGTAGACTCTGCAACTCCATTGCCTTGTGGATAATAGTTTGAGGAATACTTCAAGACAATCTTGTGATCATAGGCCCAAGAAATAAACTCAGCAGAAGAGAAAGCAGAACCATTGTCACATACCAGAGCGAAGGGTACCCCAAACCTTGTAGTGATGCATTCGATGAGGAACTTGATCACTACCTCTGTTGTGTTGTTTTTGCAGGGTATAGCCTCTATACATCTTGTGCAGTAGTCAGTAGCAGTTAAGATGAATTTATGCCCTACAGTAGAGTTTGGGTTAATAACCCCAATGAATTCCAATGCCCATTGGGCAAAGGGTCTTACCTCGTAGACGGGCTGTAATGGCATGGCTGGATGACGTTCCCTTGGTGCAAAAATCTGACGTACATGGCAAGTTCTTACATGTTGATGAGCATATTTGAATACACAGGGCCAATAATAACCAGATCTGAGGATTTGGTGTGCCAGTGAATCTGCAGAACCATGACCTGTGCCATGTTTCCCATGAAACTCATAGATCACCTGCTTGGCCTCTTGCTGATCAAGGCATCTTAGGTATAGTCCTTCAAAATTCCTCTTGTATAGCAACCCTCCTTTGAACATATAATGAGAACTCTTCAGTCTCAGGGATCTCCTTTGAGTGGCATTCATTCCTTCTAGACAGCGATTATTAAGCATTAGGTAGACAACATCCACATACCAGGGATCGTTGGAGAAGGACTGGGTTGTGTATTGTTGACAAACAATGTTGTTACCAGCCTTCACCATGGATTCAAAAAAACCAATACCCCTGACTAGCTTCATAGGGTGTATCTCCAGATTAAATTCTTGCAGGATGGCCATCCATTTGCCTCTCCTTTCTCCCAGCTCACTTTGCATGAGTAGGGACTTCACAGCCGCATCAGGAACTACAACAACTATTTGGCTTCGAAGAATGTAATGTCAGAACTTCTTGATAGTTTTGACCAGCGTTAAAGCTTGCTTCTCCAGGGGTGGGTACCTGATTTATGTGTTCTTGAAGGAAAAACTCATGAAAGCAATCAACCTCTCCTTTGACTCTTCTCCTCATTGAGTTAACACTGCTGCGCATGAGTGTTCTGAAGCAAAAGAGTAGATGTAAAACGATCTGAGATAGTCAGTGCTGGTGAGAACAGGCACTTCTGAAATAGACCATTTGACTTGTGAAAATGCATCCTTTGCTTGATCATTCCACTCCACCTTGGCGTCCTTCTTCATCATTTCATTTAGTGGCTTTACAATCTCTGCAAAGCCTATGATAAACTTCCTTACAAAGTTGACCTTTCCAAAGAAAGATCTTAACTCTTTCTTGCTCCTTGGCCGAGCGATCTTCAGAATGGATTCAACTCGATCAGGGTTGATTGAAATCCCTCTTTCAGAAATTATGTGGCCCAACAGCTTCTCTTTCAAAACTCCAAACACGCATTTGTTAGGATTCAGGGAGATGCCATATTGGATGCATCTCTCGAGAACTTTGGCTAATTTCGCAGCATGATTCAGTCGATCCTTGGAGAACACTGTCAGGTCATCTATGTAAACAATAATACATTTTCAAATTAGATCCTTGAAAGCTATGTGCATGGCACGCTGGAAAGTTGCTCCAGCATTTATCAGACTGAATGGCATCCTTCTGTATGCAAACATCCCCCACTTGGTAGTGAAAGCCGTCTTCATCCTGTCCTCAAAGTCAACCATTACCTGGTTGTATCCAGAGTAACCATCCAAGAATGACATCATCTGTGCTCCATTGACAGTCTGTAGTACCTCATCCAAGGAAGGGAGAGGGTAATTATCCTTCTCTGAAGCCCTATTCAGGTTTCTGAAGTCAACACATAGCCTAATCTCCCTGCTTTTCTTACGGACTAGAACTAAGTTGGCTACCCATGTTGAATGGCGCACAGGATTGCAGACAACAATTTTTGGACTTCTTTATAGATCAAGGGCTCAATCAGGGCGTTGATAGGACACTGCTTCTATCAAAAAGGTTTAGCCTCAGGCTTCAAGGGGATAGTGTGAGTCATAACATAAACATCAAATGTCTGGAGGTCTTCATACCCCCAAGAAATCGCAACAATATACTTTTTAAGTGCCCTCAGTATATCTTCTCTAATTGCTTCAGGGCAGGCCTTCCCTATATAGACATACCTTTCAGGGCTAGCATCAACCAGGTTAACAATTTCATATTCGCCTCCCTTGCCTTCAGCTGGTATCTTCTCTTGAGCCCTCAGATCTGAGTCAAAAATTCTCTCCAAGGCCACCATTCCCTTGGGAATGCTATTACTTTTTAAATTAAGGACTCCTTCTGTATCAGAATCCTCTGGATTCCAATCTCCTTGATCCCTGTTGGACTCATCAATGATTTTTCCTTCAAAAACATCTGAACATGCTAGGAAAGCAAGGATATGTCAGTCATCATCAAAGACCTGGAAGTTCTTGATATTGTTAGGAACAGCTGGGGTGGACATCAGTTCCATTGCAGCAACAGCCAGTGAATCAGCTACCTGATTTTCTTCTCTATGGATTAAGCTAATCCCAAAGGCATCAAAGTCCTCAATCAGGTTCCATACCAATTTCTGTAAGCTGCCAACCTTTTGTTGTGACATGTGTATTGGCTGCGCACCTGCCTAATAACTATTTCTGAATCTCCTTGGACCACCAAGGCAGTGACCCTTTTCTTATGTGCAAACATTAATCCTCGAGCCAGAGCTTCATATTTAGCTACATTATTAGTTCACCCAAATTGCATCATGTAAGAAGCATAAAACTTTCCCTTTTGGGCTGGTTAGTACAATTCCAACACCACAATCAGTTTTGGACTTAGATCCATCAAAGGTAAGGGTCCACATCTGATCATAAGCAGGGGTTAATCCTTTTGCAATTTTTGTAGGGATTTGGATAGGATTAACCAAAGGTGGGACTTCTTGATCTTTTGCATCAAACACAGGGAAATGATTCTCTACCAGTTGTTTAGGTATACTTTGTAATTTTGGCTCAATTGTATCATATATCCTATGGTTATCTTTGTGGCAGTCACTAATCCTTTATGTTGATTCCTTGGGTTTTGTTTCATTTGTAAACGCAGGGGTGTCTAATAGACCTCGGGGTTGCTCTTTATCAATATGCTGATTCAGGGGTATATCTGGGGTAGGCTCAATTTGAGGAAGAACCTCCTTTGACTGTATCTCATTTCTGGTTAACATTGTTGCTTCCTTGGCTTCAAACGGGAAGTGATTTGCAATAGTCTCAGGGTGACTTGAGCTAACTTCCTCAGCTTGGAAAATATGATTTAAAAGGTCAATGCAGGGTTGACAAGTCAATTCTGAGTGGCTTTGGTAATGTACCCTACACCAATTAGGGAGCAGGAGACTTTGCAGATCTACCCCTTCTCCCAAGACTAGCTGGTCTTGTTGCAACTTTCTAATCAAGGCCTGTTGATTTTCATTAATTGTGGAGTCAGGGAGTTTCTGCATTGGCATGTCTTTAGAATGGATAACCGAGAAGGTTAGAATTTCTTCTCTTTTATAAACCCCCATCTCAGTCTCAAAGTAAGCCACCTCATTGGGACAATCATACTCAGTGATGATATGCTTGAGGCGAGGATCACTTTCAATCCTAATATGATTAGGAATCCCTTTCCATGATAGCCACATATGTGAAAAGTCAAGGGAAAGATATCCCCCTAAATTTTTCATCAAATCTCGGCTTAGCAACATACCATAGGTCTCGGGAATATCTGCCACTTGAATATCTATGTTGGTCAGGATCCTAGGATCTGATCCTACTTGAACGTGTATGTTTCTTAATTCCCCTACCACATTAATCTCTATTTTTTCAAGTTGAATAACCTTCTTATTGGTTTGAATGGGGTTTAATCCTAACTTCTTGCATATGGAAAATGACATGACATTCCCCGAAGCCCCTGAATCTAACAAACAATTGTGTAGGTTCTTCCCAGAAATTATTAAACTTAAAAGGAAAGGTGGAGTACCTACCTTGTTTCTGTATAAGGTTGCATTCACGTCCCTAGCAGGTGCCACCTTGCTCTTTCCTTTTGACTTATCAGCTTGTTCTAGAGCTTTCAGCACTATCTCCCTTTGAGCAGGGCACCACTTTAAAATGTCAAAATATGACAAAGAAGTTTTATGTTTCTGCATCTTAGAAACCATGTCAAATTTTGTATTATAACTTGAATTACTTTTGAAAACAGCTAAGGAGTTACCCTTGCTATGGAGGTTAGGCGGGCCTTTTGGTGGAGGAGGATTATTATCAACACTTTGATTTGGAGGCACCATGTGATTAGGAGGTGCTGATGTAGTGAATGACCCCTTACTTTGATTTCTTAGGAAGTGTCCTCCCTTTGTCTGAAAAGCTTGGGCATCATATGAATCATCCTCTGGTTCATTCTCTTCTTGCCTTGGGAATGAAGGCTCCTCTTCAAAGATGTCATAAGCCATTGCAATATCCACTGAATCACCTCCTTTGTTTGAATTCCCTTGGAAGGTGTGGGCTGTTGGAAATATGTGCCTCAAACAATACAGGTTGAAACCTCCATTAGAGCCAAGTTGGTGTGACAACTTCATTGTCTGGTCGATTAGCAGTTTGATTCATTATGTTTTGAACATATCGTTGTGACCTTGCAGAAGTCTTGCCGAAAGGTTCACTTTGGTCTATCCCTGTGACATAGTGTATTCACTATGACCTCTTAGCACTTGGGAGACCTCTGGTCGAAAGGCCATTCAATCGTTAGTCGGGGAGACTCCTGGCGATCATGAGTTTCGGGATATCTAAGGGTTCTCACTAAAAAGTCTTAGTGATGTGTCAAAGTCTCACCAACAGTGTTTCTTTGAGGTCTTCAAGGTAACTCTAATGATCTGGGAAGATGTCTCAGCGAAAGTTAATGTCTCGCCGACAGGAATAGTGTTGGTGTCTTTGCCATAACATATGGCTCGGTGAGAAGTCCCAGTGAATAGTGAAGGTCATGCTGACAAAGACACAAACGTTCTTTGGAGTAACTCAAAGTGGTCGGAGAAACATCTTAGCGACTAAAGGATGTCTTGCTAATAGCCGATGGCTATCGGGGTAACCCAAATGGTTCAGGAAGAAGTCCCGGCGAACGATGTATGTCTCGCTGATGATGAGGGCTCTTCGGCATAGGTCTTGGCAATGGTTGAACACTTCGGGGTAAGTCCTATAGTTCGGTATGTTCTCTCGGCGAAGATGATATGTCTTGGTGACTCCTGTATGCTTTTGGTGTAACCTAATGCAGCTCGGTGAAACCTCCTGGTGAGTGGTAAGTCTTGCCGATAGGAATGTTGGATCGTAGTGACTTTGTATCTATGTAACATCTTGCCGAATAGCGATAGTCATGCCGAATGGAAAACACAGTGCTGCACGACTCGAAGACTTCGATATGAGGTCTAGGCGAGATCGATATGTCTTGCCAACTATCCTGTGGAGCTCGATATGGCAAATGACTTCGGTATAACCTTTGGTGACTTGCTATGATCTCCTGGCGAAAGTGATAGGTCTAGGCGATTGCTTGGTGACTCCATGTAACTCATGAAGCTCGATAGAACGTCTTAGCGATAATAGAGACTCTTGGCGACATCGGTATGAAGGATATACGGCATCGGCGAGACATTGTTAGTGTCTCACCGAGATGCCAGTACAGTGCAAATTCTATTGACAGTTTGACCGTCCTATGTGGAGCCTCATGGACCAATAGGAGAAGTCGAAACTAAACTGTTGGAAGACAATCGGTTGTGACGGTTCTGTGAGGAAGTTCGACTATCACGGAACACCATGAATTTACTCAGGGATTGCAGGTTGGATTATTGGTTGGTTCAATCAATAGTGGAGTGTGAAGAGTTCGAACTGTATCAGTGTATGAACTTGATTCTGTAAAGACCGTAAATAGTAAAGGTTCCTGTCCAATATTGTTAATGGTGAATGTTGCTATAAACAGACACCAGAAAGATATGTCTGTCAATTGTATGTAATCTCAATTACTGTAATACAAAGTGATTTCTCTTGGTGTGGTGGGTTTTTCTCCTGTAAGGGTTTTCCCATGTATATCTGGTGTTCTTGTGTGATTGTCAAAACTCTGTTTTTGTAATCTGTTTCATAGTGCATCTTAACTTGACTGTAATTGTAAATTTTAAAGTGTATTTGCATTCTTTCCTGAGGTATTGACGTTAGGAGAATTGTTTTCCGCATCTAATTTTCCTTTCAAGTGGTATTAGAGCCTGGCCAGTTGTGTTATCCTTGGGGGTACATTAGGTTTTTTGTGTCAATTCTGTTCGGTGGGAGTCTTGTAGAGTTTGTTATTTCTAATTACAGATTAAGATGTCTAGTTCATCTAGGAAGATTGAAATAGAGAAATTCAATGGCAGTAACTTTGAGTTATGGAAACTCAAGATGGAGGATCTCTTAGTAGATCGAGATCTTTGGATTGCTGTGTCTGGAACTAAACATACATGCATGAAGCAAGAAGAATGGGACCTTGCAGATAGAAAATCTAATGGGCTGATAAGGCTCTATTTGGTAGACTCAGTTCTTCTCAATGTGCATGAAGAGAAGACTGCCTCTTCCTTGTGGAAGAGACTGGTGTCTATTTATCAAGGGAAATATTTGGTGAATAAGTTGTTCCTGAGGAAGAAGCTCTACTCTTTGAGAATGCAGGAAGGAGGGTCTTTAGCTGATCATTTGAATGCATTTAACATGTTGCTTGCACAATTAACATCTGTTGGAGTAAAGATTGAAGAAGAAGATCGTTGTATGCTTCTGTTGTGTTCTTTTCCAGACTCTTGGTATCATCTGGTGATGGCTATTGGGAGTACAACATCCAGTTTCAAGATGGAAGATGTTGTTGGTTCTTTGCTATAAGAAAAATGAGAAGGAAGTCTTGAGATGGCGAAGGAGGCTCTTGTTGTCAGAGGAAGGTCAAAGGAGAAAGGCAAGAAGAAGGACAAGAAGTCCAAATTGAAATCAGAGGGGAGATCAAAGTCTCCTGGCAAGAAGTCCAAGGTGAAGTGCTGGAACTGTGGGCAACCTGGTCATGTCCGAAAGGATTGTAAAGAGGAGAAAAAGAAGAAGAAGGGCTCTTTTGATAATGGTTCTTCTCATAGTGATGCAGACGCCTTTATTACAGCCTTGGCTACTCAGGCATCAGATGATGTTTGGCTGATTGATTCTGGAGCATCATTCCACATGACATCTCATAGAGAATGGTTCACAAAGTATGAAGAATACGATGGTGGAAAGGTGTACTTGGCGAGTGATTCAACTTTGGAAATTGTTGGCCGTAGAAGAGTCATAATCCAATTCCCTGATGGCAGAATAAAGGGGATCAATGATGTTATGCACATACCAGGTCTGGCTCAGAATCTACTTTTTGTCAGTAAGCTTAATGATATCGGAGTACAAGTCTTGTTCTCGAGAAGTGGCTGCAAGATGACTAGAGGTTCAATGGTGCTGGCTAGAGGTGCTCGAATTGGTACCCAGTACAAGCTGGATGTACAAGCTGTTCAATGTAACAGTGTCTCTTCAAAGTCACTGAAAGCTGCTCATGGAGGTAAAGAGGGAAATATCCCTAATTATGTAAACTCTACGGAAGTAAAACTTCCTGCAGAGAAGACTATGCTTTGGCATCATAGGTTAGGCCACATAGGAGAAAGAGGTTTAAAAACCTTGAAGAACAAAAACCCGGTTGAGGGGCTTGAAGATTGTAATTTCGAATTTGAATTATGTGAACACTGTATATATGGAAAGCAACACCTTGTTTCATTTTATGACAGTCCTCATAAATCTTCTGGTTTGTTAGATTATATTCATTCAGATGTGTTTGGTCTAGTGAATGTTCCTTCATTGTCTAAATCAAGATACTATGTGACATTCATTGATGATTATTCAAGGAGAGCATTTGTATATTTTTTGAAAAGTAAATCAGAAGTGTTCAGTCGATTTAAGGAGTTTAAAAATCTTGTTGAAAATCAGACTGGTAGAAAAATAAAATGCTTAAGGACTGATAATGGCAGTGAATTCTGTTATGATGAATTTGAAAGATATTGTAAAGACCATGGAATCAAAAGACATAAGACTACACCTTATACTCCACAGCAGAATGGAGTTGCAAAAAGGTTCAGTAGGACAGTGATGGAGAGAGCACGAAGTATGCTTAGTAGTGCTGGCTTGGAGGAGAAGTTCTGGGTTGAGGCTACTACTACTGCATGTTACTTGGTTAATCAATCTCCAAATTTTGCTCTTGTTGAGAAAAAACCAATGGAAGTGTGGTCTGGTAAGAAGCCCTCTCTTAGACATATTAGAGTCTTTGGCTGTGAAGCATATGCATATGTGCTGTCAAATGTATTTTTATTGGCTATAGTGCTAACATTAAAGGATACAAGCTTTGGAATCCTGTTACAGAGAAGGTTGTATACAATAGGAGTGTAATCTTTCATGAGCTGAAACCTTCCACCTTGGATCTGCAGTCAGAGACAAAGTCAAAAAATAGTAAGGATGTAGCAGCAATTCCTCCTACACCAGAGAAAGAGGAATTGAAGATTCAAAATGTACCTGAAACTGAGGAGAGCTGAAGCAGTTCTAAAAGTTCTAAAGAAGAATAACCTCAGCCTCAGCCAGTAAGGAGGTCAACCCAAGAAAGAAAACAACCAGATAGGTATGGATTCTCATTGATTGATTCTACTTGTGCCTATGCTTTAATTTCTAGCATTGATGAGCCTAGGACTGTAAAAGAGGCATTTGAAATGTCTGACTCAGACTCTTGGTTAGAAACCATGGAAGAAGAGATGGCATCATTAGAGAAAAATGAAACTTGGAGTTTGGTGCCCTTGCCTAAAGGCAGAAAAGTTGTTGGCTGCAAATGGGTATTTAAGAAAAAGATTGGTCTAGATGGCAGTGTAGAAAAGTATAAGGCAAGACTGGTTGCAAAGGGCTATTCCCAGGTAGAGGGAATTGATTATGGAGAAATATTTTCTCCTGTAGCAAAGCTGATGTCCATTAGATTTCTATTGTCACTTGCAGCAGCGTATGACTTAGAGGTTGAACAGATGGATGTGAAGACAACATTTCTTCATGGTGATCTTGAAGAAGAAATCTATATGTCCCAGCCTGAGCACTTTGTTGAGAAAGGTAAAGAAAAAATTGGTATGCAAATTAAAGAAGTCTCTGTATGGTTAAAGCAGTCACCTAGAATGTGGTACCAGAAATTTGATACTTATGTATTATCTTTAGGCTTTGTGAGATCAAAATCTGATCACTGTGTATACTATAAAGCTGAAAGTGATCAAGTGCTTGTTATTGCTCTTTATGTTGATGATATGTTGTTCATAGGAAATAGCAAGCTAATGATTTTTGATCTTAAGTCTCAGTTGTCTGCTAAGTTTGAAATGAAGGATCTTGGTGTAGCAAGGTATATTCTAGGGATGGAGATAACCAAGGATAGGAAGAATAGAAACCTGTGGCTCAGTCAGTAAGTATATCGACTGTTCTTGAGAGATTTTGTATGAATGATTGCAAGCGTTAGTTGTTCTAGTCTTGCAGGGAACGGCTATCTGTTGAAGACTGTCCAAAATCTCCCATGAGATGGAGGACATGACCAGTGTACCCTATGCAAGTGCAGTAGGCAGTCTCATGTATGCAATGGTCTGTACAAGGCCAGACATTGCCCAAGCAGTGGGAGTACTTAGTCGATTTTATGGCTAATCCAGGAAGAATGCATTGGGATGTTGTGAAAAGAGTTTTCAAATATTTGAAGGGCACTTCATATTTTGCATTGTGTTACCATGGGAATTCAGTTGAATCATAGAGGACTCTCAGCATTTGTGGATATGTAGATTCTGATTGGGCAGGGACATTGACAGGAGATCCACCGGATACATTTTCATGATGAATGGTGGTGTAGTGAGTTGGATGAGCAAGCGGCAGGTAGTCGCTTTGTCCACTACGAGGTCAATACATGGCAGCTACTCATGCTTGTAAAGAAGCCGTATGGTTGAAAAATTTGTGTTCTAACATTGGTTTTGATGTAGGTTAACAATTTTATGTGACGGTCAGAGTGCCATTTGTCTGGGAAAGAACCCCACTTTCCATGTCAGAGCGAAACATATTGATGTACAGTACCACTTTGTACGAGATATGGTTGAGGATGGAAAGGTTAGTTTGGAAAACGTTGATACTCTAGAGAATGTTGCAGATGCATTGATGAAGCCAGTGAGCACAGACAAGTTGAGGTGGTGTGCCAGTTCAATGGGACTTAGTGCCCATGATTTTCAGTAAATATGTTGTGATCTGGAGGTGCCTGTATGATCTTCGTCAAGTGGGAGATTGTTGGAAATATGTGCCTCAAACAATATAGGCTAAAACCTCCATTAGAGCCAAGTCGGTGTGACATCTTCATTGTTTGGCCGACTAGCAGTTTGATTCATTCTATTTTGAACAGGTCGCTGTGACCTTGCAAAAGTCTTTCCAAAAGGTTCACTTTGGTCTATCTCTATGACATAGTGTATTCGCTATGACCTCTTAGCGCTCGGGAGACCTTTGGCCAAAAGGCCATTCAATCGTTAGTCAGGGAGACTCCTGGCGATCATGAGTTTCGGGATATCTAAGGGTTCTCGCTAAAAAGTCTTAGTGATGTGTCAAAGTCTCACCGACAGTGTTTCTTTGAGGTCTTCGGGGTAACTCTAATGATCCGGGAAGACGTCTCAGCGAAAGTTAACGTCTCGCCGACAGGAATAGTGCTGGTTTCTTCGCTGTAACATATGGCTCGGTGAGAAGTCCCAGCGAATAGTGAAGGTCATGCTGACAGAGACACAAACGTTCTTTGGAGTAACTCAAAGTGGTTGGAGAAACGTCTTAGCGACTGAAGGATGTCTTTCCGATAGCCGATGGCTATCGAGGTAACCCAAATGGTTCAGGAAGAAGTCCCGACAAACAATGTATGTCTCACTGATGATGAGGGCTCTTCGGCATAGGTCTTGGCGATGGTTGAACACTTCGGGGTAAGTCCTATAGTTCGGTATGTTCTCTCGGCGAAGATGATATGTCTTGGCGACTCCTGTATGCTTTCGGTGTAACCTAATGCAGCTCGGTGAAACCTCCTGGCGAGCGGTAAGTCTTGCCGATAGGAATGTTGGATCATCGTGACTTTGTATCTATGTAACGTCTTGCTGAACAACAATAGTCATGCCGAATGGAAAACACACTACTGCACGACTCGAAGACTTTGATATGAGGTCTTGGTGAGATCGGTATGTCTTGCCGACTATCCTGTGGAGCTCGATATGGCAAATGACTTCGGTATAACCTTTGGTGACTTGCTATGATCTCCTGGAGAAAGCGATAGGTTTGGGCGACTGCTTGGTGACTCGATGTAACTCATGAAGCTCGATAGAACATCTTAGCGATAACAGAGACTCTTGGTGACATCAGTGTGAAGGATATACGACATCAGTGAGACACTGTTAGTGTCTCACCGAGATGCCAGTACAGTGTGAATTCTATTGACAGTTTGACCATCCTATGTGGAGCCTCGTGTACCAATAGGAGAAGCTGAAACTGAACTGTTGGAAGACAATCGGCTACGACGGTTCTATGAGGAAGTTCGACTGTCAAGGAACACCATGAATTTTCTCAAGGATTGCAGGTTGGATTATCGGTTGGTTCAATCAACAGTGGAGTGTGAAGATTTTGAACTGTATTAGTGTATGAATTTGATTATGTAAAGACTGTAAACAGTAAAGGTTCCTGTCCAATATTGTTAATGGTGAATGCTGCTATAAACAGACACCAAAAAGATAAGTTTGTCAATTGTATGTAATCTCAATTACTATAATACAAAGTGATTTCTCTTCGTGTGGTGGGTTTTTCTCCCATAAGGGTTTTCCCACGTATATCTGGTGTTCTTGTGTGATTGTCAAAACTCTATTTCTGTAATCTGTTTCATAGTGCATCTTAACTTGACTATAATTGTAAATTTTAAAGTGTATATGCATTCTTTCCTGAGGTATTGACATTAGGAGAATTGTTTTCCGCATCTAATTTTCCTTTCATGGGCATCTTCGTGTGCCATCTTGACAACATTCTCCATTTGAGGGCATTTTACCTCAGAATGGGTCAAAGTATCATGCAGCCTGCACCAATTGGTCATGAAGTTGAGGTCAGCCATGTTTGCAGTGTGTGATCTCTCCTCATTTGCTTGATAGTTATGAGAAACTCCCCCATTATTGGGCCCTATGTTCCATTGTCTGTTGTTGTTTTCCCTTTGATTATACCCTCTATTCTTATTTTAATAGCCCTGATTAGAGGAATTTTGGCCTTGATAACACCTTTGGTTATAATTGTTGTTATTCTGATAAGTACCCTGATTGTTTCTGTTTTGATTGGGATAATTACCTTGGCTTTGAATAGGGTTCAATTGAAGCTGAGCCATGTCATTTGTAACCTGAGACAGTGTTTTCTTCAAGGTTTCTACCTCATTTGTAAGTTGGATTGTCTTTTCACTTTCCACGCTCTTAACAATAGGTGGCTGGTCAACATGACTTGGTGTTCCAATTTGGTTCTGATGACCATGGGAACTTTGAGGAAGCTGTGATTGTTGAAAAATATCAAAAGTTCCAGTAGCAAAGAATGGGATAGGTGGCTGAGTTTGCAATTCAGATATAGGTCCATAATGGGAAGGAGACATTCCCGGGACAATATTGAATGGAGGGGTTGGGCTATGCATCTGATATCCTATTGAAGGGAAACCTCCTCTTAGGCCTCCTTGTTGAAAACTGATTTGTTGTTGCAGCTTGATAGCTAGGTGATAGACTTTGGATAGAGAATCAATCTTAGCTGGTTGATAGGTCCTTTGCAAGAACAAGTCAAGCAAGGGGTCTATAACCCTAAAGTAAGCTTGAATGGCACTATCCTCAGTGACTAAATAGGGATCCTACAATCTCCTATACATTCGTTGGAACCTGGTATTGAATAAAGGCAAAGGTTCACTTGGTTCCTTTATGATGGTAGCGAATTGGTGATATAAAAGAGCTGGATCCACATAGATTCTGAACTGATTAATAAAAGCATTTTCCAGGTGTGTCCAGGTCAGAATAGAACCTCGGGGGAGATTAAGGTACCAATTGTAGGCCATATCCCCTAAGGAATAAGGAAACAACCTACAGACTACATCTTGGTGGGTTATCTGAGCTCTAGTGCAAGCATCCTTAAAAGCTTGTATGTGCTCTTCAACACTCCTTGATTCACCATGGATATACTTGGGGAAAAATTTCTCAGGGTTCTTAGGCAGGTCATGAAAACCTCCAGGAATAGTCCCCAATGGAGAGGGATTATATTGAAAGAATGCCATTGGTGGCAATGGTGGTGGTTGAGCCAGTTGTTGTATGCATTGAACCGACTGTGATGAAAATTGAGATGAACGTGATGGTGGATTGATAGGTATCCACTAGGGTATTGGTGAAAAACCTGGTGGAGTGAGCGGAGCTGATAAGGGTGGTATAATGGTTGCCCCAGTCTTATGACTCTTGTGTCTTGTTGGGTCTTGAGTTCTATCAACGGTGATGGATTTTTAGCTGATCAAAGGACTCTGTGAGGCCTTTCTAGAGAGGAAAACCCAGCTTTATCCAGTTTTCCCTTCTAGGCCCTCCTTCTAGCGCTAGTTTGTGTTGACGGTGATTTTGGCACAACATGCAAACAAAATATTGCTATTATGTTTCTCCTGAAAGAGAAAGGCAACACATGGATGCCTTAGCTCCCAAGGTCTTTGTAGTTGGTTCTCAACTGTGCTAATGTTACTCAGTGGTCAATGCAATAGTAATATTCAAGGGGCTTGCTGGTATTGGGCTTCTAGATTGTTCTAAGATCAAACATGAAATAAAACGTACTTTAACTAGGGTTTTAAAGAAACAACAAAAGATAGATCAGGGTTTTGAAACAAAAAAAAACAATAGTTCGTCTAATCTTAACCAGACTTGTTAACTTCAAGGAATTATAAACTAAAACTACAGAACAAGATAAGCTTGTGATTGACACACAACCTCTTTCATTCAACGTGATAATTCACATAACAGATTTTAATTACCATTTAAATAAAACACAAATAACCTTTCATCCCTTGAAGACTTCATAAATCAAATGATCAAATTAAGACAAATATCATTCAAGAACACAACATGAAGTAGATTAAACTCTGATTGTTTCTACTGTTATTAAAATAGATAAACAATATTTACAAAGTTGGCACAATCACCAATGTACAGAGAATCTAAGGCTCCAGATTGTTTCCAACTACACTAAGAGAATTTAGAAAATACATTACAGTCTGTACTAAAATCTTACTGCTAACCAAGAAGACAAAGAGAAGCTCTTATTACTCAGAATCAAGATGCAACTCTCTCCTTCTGTTAACTAACTCTTAACAGTTCTAACTCTAAAAATTTCTCATTCTACAAGTTCTCTAAATCTAGAAGTTCTAATCCCTCGCTATCTAGAAGTGCTAACACTAAAAGTTCTTTAAATCTCTAGAAGTTCTAATCCCTCACTGTCTAGAAGTGCTAACACTGAAAGTTCTTTAAATCTCTAGAAGTTCTAATCCCTCACTATCTAGAAGTGCTAACACTAAAAGTTCTAACCTTTACAAAGAGGCAAGAATGCCTTATATACAGAATGTACAAGAAAGGATGTGATGTCCCCTGCACTAGGGTTTACAAAATATCCGCATCTTGTAGGAGAGTCGGCTCTCAAATATTTTGAAGAAAATTGGTTGTGCACTCAATGTGAATCCTCGTTGTCCATGCTGATGAAGGATTTCTACTCACAGGATAAGCCTTTTTAGATCTTTGACAACTGTAGCATTAACTTTAGCATCTTCGTGTCCACCTTTGAAATCCCTCGCAGAGTCGCCTTGAATGCTTCAAGATATCCTGCCATTAATACTAACTGCCTCTGTCAGCAGTGGTCGCCACATGTGCCCCTCTAAGTCATGGTTTCTTATGTCACTTAGCTTCCTTTCTATTCTGGAGTCCTCTACTCATGTTGATTGTCTTCCGAAAGCGTCGTTGAGCCTCCCTGCAAATCTGAACACCATCGCCCAAATAGATTCGTCGTCAACTGTTCTCAGTAAGAATCCATCCATTCGCATTCTGTTAGTCCCCTCTAAAGGGGCAGTCAATCAATCAAAGGTCCCTCTCAGCTCCCTCTGAATAGACGATCAACTGCCACATCAGATTCTGAGCAATCAAGAGTGGTCTGACCTAAATTGCAGGTCGGTGAGACACCATCGGTGTCTCCCCGATGCAATTTTCTCTTACAATAGGCATCGGCATAGCACGAGTCAATCGGTGAGACATCTCGACAGGCTTAGAAGTCACATCGAGCTCATTTTCCTATCGCCAAGACCTCATTTCGTTGGCAGGACATCACAGCGATGGTATCCCCCTCTCTAGCTCAGAGTGCGTTTTCCTTTTGGCAAGACCCCTTAATCGGCCCAAGGTCATGGCGATCCCCCATGGTTATACCAATATCTACTTTTCATTTGTGAACCTACCGCTATCGGAAAGACCTTAGCATATCAACAAGACCACATGGCGAAGTCCTCATTTTCCTTTGGAGTCTCCCCGACATCTGCCTTATCCTGTGGCGGGCTAACTTCATTCTTTCGGTGTGACACTGGTAAGTCAGCAAGACATTTCGCCAAAGGCCAAATCTCTGGGTGAGCCTCCTTGTGTCGGTGAGACTCCGCTGGGTTGGGGAGACCTTATCCTGAACTCCTATTCTCTTACTGAGCCCTGCTTGTTGTCGACAAGACTTTTTACCGTCAGCCAGACCTCTTGGCGCATACCTTTCCTCTCCCCGAAGGGACATCCTGTCGGCGTGACCTTCATAGTCGCTGTGACCCCACAGCGAAGTCTTTCATTCGCTTAGAGTCTTCCCGACCTCTTCTTGTTCTCCTCAAGCTAGAGCCTTTCTGTTTCTATGTGACCCTTGTTCTTCGCTAAGACCCTGTGGGGAAAGCATGACCCTTTGCTGATGCCGCTTTGTCCTATGTCAACGAGACCTACTTTCTACGCTGAGACTTCTTAGCAAGCTCCTTATGTCATACCGAAGATTGATCCTTTGGTAAGACCTTTCATTTTGGGCATACCTCTTGCTGAAAGTATCATCCTTAGAAGATTTTCCATTTCGGGAGACATCTGATATAGTCATGCCGAGATGGGTTCCGTCGTTGCATGCGCTTTGCTGTAACATCCCTTTGTCGGGAAGACGTCCTATAGATACCCGATATCTCGGCGAAATCTTTACTAGTTCACCCTTTTTTCGCGGTGACATCTCGGTTCTCTCACCGAAGACCTTGATAGACTCCCCCTCGCGTTGTGTCAATGTGACCATCCGTCGTCGCCGAGACCTCTTAGTGAGCTCCAACTGCTACGCCAATTCCCATCATGTTTTGGTGAGACATCCACCGTTCGGCGAGACCTTCCACTGACTCCTTGCTTCTTGTCGAATTCTGTTGTTGCCAAGACTTCTTCTATAGTCATAGTGAAATGTCTTTCTTGTTCCACATGCATTGCTATAATGTTCCTTGTCGGGGAGATGTCCTATAGAAACCTCATGTCTCAGCGAAAGCCTCTACATGATTCCACTTTTGTTTCCGTGACTATATCTCATTGGGGAGACATTGCGCCAAATTCCCACACTCTCCCCGAAGACACCTTTTGCTTAGTCGGTGAGACTTCGTGAACTCGCTGAAACATCTTGGCGGGGATAACACCCTATGCTGATATAGGAATCCTCTTGATAGCGGTCGGCGAGACATGGAGACTTCACCAAGACCATACGTCGATGAAGATGACTCCTGCCGAAGTGTTTGCTGGTGGTGGGGTAGTCGGTGAGACCTTAGGGATTCGCCGAGACATCTCTGCGAAGGGAGAACATTCTGCTGATAGTGTATGCCTTTTGCCGCCGGTCGGTGAGACCCAAAGATCTTGTCGAGACTTCTCTCTGAAGGAAACCCCTCATGCTGATAGGAAATTCATGTCATCGGGACGATGACCCTTGTCTTGTCGATAGATCCTACATATGATTTCTGATCGCTGTGACATCTCTGGGGTCTTGTCGATAGGCAACATAAACACAGATTTGAACCAAACAAACCATGGGTCGGGGAGACCGTGATAACCCTACGCCGATGAAGATGCACAATGGGGAGTATTCTGATTCTTTGGATTTCGAACAATCAGAGCCAAGCCACTAGTCGGTAAGAGCCTAGAAAGTCTTGCCGACCTTTTCCTTAGCGGATTTTCAAGACCAACTGGACTGAAGCATGCACCCCAACTGAGCTCCCCTGACAAATATCATCCTGTATGTGATTTAATCCTGCATTCAACAGAGAAGATCATACAAAAAAAAGCTAATTAATCAAAATCATCATTAAAATGAATCCTATGTCAGTAGGGTACTGTTAAATCTTCAAACAAATGATCATACAAACAGTTCGGGTTTCAGGCTAACCCGCGGAACCCAAGCTAGGGAGGAATTATGGAGAATTTCAAGCCAGGTGGATTCCAGTGGAATAAGCATGAAAACACCCATTAGAAACTTAATCTGATCACTATCAATCAAGGAGCAACATGCGAAACCTTCAAAAAAAGCATGAATGAAACATAAAATGCATTATCATTTACTAACCAACCCTACTTCTCCATACTTCCTCACATTCTATCAGATCCCGAGGAAATCCGCGTGGGATGGATTTTTGCGAAGAGAATTTTTTTTTGGGAAAATATGGTCCACATGGAATTCTGTGAGGACTGAAAAAATCCTGAACAACAACGCTTAGCCAGAGTTCGAGCGAGATTCGGGAAAATCCAGATGGGGGGGAAAATCCCGAACTCAGGAGAAGACCCGAATTCCAACTGAGGCAGAAGACAGAAGCAACCCAAGAGGAAAGGAAAAATACCCAAAACAAAGAAACCAAAAGAGAAAGGGGGACCCATTTTGATCCAGATCAAAGTGGGGTGGTTATGCAAGGCATAACAGTTTCTATTTGATAGTAAGAATTATGTAAGGGATAATCTCCAGCTTGGTCCTAGCTATTATCATGTGCCTCATTTTGAAGACTTTTGGGCCGACTATGTAGATGATTATTAATGAAGGAATTGGATGAGACTCGTTGTGTCACAAATATTCAACTTCAAATTGGGTTGGAATATAAGGGCAGTACAAGATGAATACTATTATTTAGTTGATCCAACATACACTCAATAGATACAAAATTTTCCTTTATCACTAGTGGATTGGAATAGTGAGGAAAATGAGGTTATTTAGGTTAGAACCTCAACAATCTTAAGGAGAACGCAGGTTTGGTTGGACAAGAAGAAAGGAGAAACTATTAAAGCCCCACCAAAGGAAAAGAAGGAAGCTTGCGAGCAAGCAAGTACTGGTCATATAGGTACAAGGTCTTCTACACCAATATTATCTGCACAAGTTACATCACTATCAAATGGTGGTGGAAAAGGTGATGATCCTCTTGAGAAAGGTAAATGAATTGAGCAAACTTATGGTAGAGGTCCCCTTCCTAATGTTGTAGTTGAAGAACATAGTAATGATGACACTGAAAGACAATCAGGGGAAGAAAACTGAGGAAATGAAGTTGGCTTAGAAGCCTTGGAAATTCATACCCAATGAACTCAAGGTGAAGCAGAGGTAAATGTACAGCGAGATGAAGTCTCGATTCCCTCTCCTTCAAATGTATGTAATATGGTGAAATCCCCTTTGATTAACATAGCTCTTCGTTTCTCTACACCTAGGATTTCCCAAGATCCTAATGCACGTAAACCTTCACCATCTTGGCTGGAGAATTCTCTCTCCAAGAAAAGAAAAAAAGTTCCTATTGTGCTACCTAAGGAAGAAATTATGGGGAAACTTCTTTAGAGAACTCCTAAAGTAAAGAAATTGAAAACTACTACTAGGATTCTTGAGGATGAATCTTCTAGGAATCAAGTCATGGAATTCGCCCAACCTTCTGTGCAAAAATATCTTAATCAAGTCAATGTGGCAGATTATAGCATAACCAAAGTGAGTCTAGGTCCTCCTAGTAGAGATGGTGATGTTCATAATTTTTAAGTTACTGCCTCTAGGATGGTGGAAATAATAGAAAGGGATAAGCATGATAATGATAAATTGAAATATTTGTGGAACTCCTTTCAAATTGTCTTAGAACTTTAATAGATCCTACACATTAACCCCTAAGTCAAGCTAGTTCTACCTTTGATCCCAAATCAGTTGTTGGGAAGGCTACAATGGGTAGAATCTAGAAGGATAGTTATTATGGTAAGGTTGTGCAAAGTTGGATTCCTGAAATCAAAGTGAAGGGAGCTCCCATAGATGAGAAATTAAGGAAAGCTTATGATGATTTTGTGATCTTGAGAAATGCAATCAAGTCGGAGTTAGTCATCTGTAAATAGGAAGAAACACATTGGCTACAGATTTATCATGAGCTTATTGACCTTATTGCTATGGGTTTAGAAATGGCCATTGCTAAGAAGATTATTCCTTCAAAAGAAGATAATCGGGCTCTTGTGTGGAAAACTAGTATAGCCTGGAAGCTAGAATTCATTAAATCGAACTTCATAGAGAAAACGAAGTTGTTAAAGGAATGTGGCTGCTTGAATAATAAATTCATTAAGAAAATTGTTGATTTTGAGTGCTCAATAATGAAAGGAGATAATCAAGGGCCTACCACATTTGAGGAATTAAGAGACACCTTCTTTGGAGCAATTAACACATATGTAGGGGAACAATCATTCAACAAGGAGGCACTAAATAAGCTAGCCAAGATTGATTCAGAACTATCATGGCATGAATTTTCTCCTGCACTTATCATACAAAAGATGGAATAATTTTATTACCAAGGTGACCTGACACTTAAGGATGAGAAATGTAACAGTTCCACAACAAACGAAAATTGAAGTCATGTTAGCTTTGAAGGATTATCAGATACACATGGAAACTGCACAATAAAATTCATCTAAGGAAGAAGCACCTGCCTCTTCACATGCCCAACCATCTCAACATTAGGAGGGTTTAAGTTTCTTGAATTTTTTCTTTAAACATTCTAAACTTCATTATTCTAACTCTTTCCAAGAATCAGTTATTTTTAGTTGTTTTACAAGACTTTGGTGATAGTTATATTTTGAAGACTATAAATATGTTGTATTTTAATAGTGCAAGGGTCAGAAATTTTGATCCCCCTTGCACTTTGATGCATGAGTGAGAATTGATTTAAATAAATGATCAAATTTTGTAGTTTCAATTTGTTTTTCTATGAATGGTTATTGTCTTTGTGTAGTAATTGTGAATTATATGTTAAAGTTTGTGAAAAATTCTTTGAGCTTTGATAAGCATTTGAACATTCCTTTCCTTTGAGAATGTGTTGTTCTATGACATTTGATTCATTTTATTTATAGTAAATGGTTGGAATTGTGCTAAGTCGAGTCAACAAACATTAGTAATATGATCTTTGAGTCACGATATTGATTGTTTTCCAGTTCTTTCATTTCAGCAGTAGTTAGTTTAAGCATTGCTCTTTGCACTTGTCTCATGGCTATGAACAGGTGTTAGTTTTCCATTCATGCTTTCTGGTAAAAAAGCATACCCCAAATTTATATATTTGAAAAATAAAAATATATTTGAAGAGGGAGTTGTACCTCAACCAAAATTTAAAGGAATATTATCAATCTAATGATAGTCTCTCCAACTGTTGTGAGTTGATTTTTTCCTTCTTGGGAATTATAGAGTCAATTATGTTCATTTTTATAAAAGATGAATTTGTTCATTGGCAGATTTTTGGTGACTCTATTGGGGAGTTGTAGCAAATTCAGTGTCATGGTCTAGAAATATTTCGTTACGTTGGAGTCCAAGCCTTATACCAAGAGTGACAGGAAGAAGGTCCTCTTTTACCCCATCTATGAAGCCGTGAGGAGAGGATAATTTGATGAATTTTTAAGGCCAAGGTGAAAAATTGTATCAAGGAGAAGGCCTTCCTCACCTACCTAGGAAACCCATCATCTTCCACTAATCTACTTATCTCTTGGAAAACCCTTGTTTTACACGAAAAATTTGTTCCTATAACTCCAACGCCTATAACCCATCTTCATATTACTATCCCTTTAAGTTTCAATCGTAATCAATGAATGGATCAGCCAGTCCCATGGGGAGGAATTATTGGGCCATTGTGCCTCAGAATCCAACTAAATGATATTTTGAAGGGTTCTAGAAAGAATCTCCCAAAGTTTAGGGGTGATGGGAAGGTCACTCCTGATGAGCATCTGAACGCTTTCTTTGCTTCTTGTGGTGTACTTGGATTTCAACATGAGGATGTGGCAGTGAGACTCTTTGTGGAATCATTGGCGGATTTGTCACCGAGTAGTTTTATCATTTTCCAAATGGGTCTATTAGTACATGGGCCCAGATGAGAACTAAGTTTGAAGATCATTTCAATAGCGTAGAAGATGAGCATACTCTCTTGGCTAAGCTCACCAGCCAAAAAAAGGAAATGCATCAACCAATGAGGGAGTTTGTGGCTCAGTTCAATAAAACAATGAATCAACTAGAGCAAGCGTAAAGACTGTTTGATGAAATCCTTAAGTGTTTTTTTTGTGAATTCTATTCTCCAAAATTAGTTTTCATTTGAGGAGAAATGGAGTGGTCGAATTTCTAGCCACTCAGGATTTAGCTATTGATTCAGAAGATAATTTTATTAAAGCTGGTAAATGGAAAAGAGAATTGCAAACTGGTGATGCTTAGCCTTCTACATCTGTTGATCCCATGATTTAGAATCTTATAAATGATATCATTGATTTGAAATAGAAAATTCCCAAAAGTGTTCAACCTTTTTAGGAGCCTTATCAGGACATTCTTAGGAGGAATCCAAACCAATATTTTGGAACAAGCAATAAATAGTTGTGGTTGCCTCCTACTCAACAATGGTTGGCAATAGAAGCACCTCTAGGTCAGAGTAATAAATGTACTTTCCATTTAACTTTTGAGCATGAGGGAGTTAATTTTCTTGAACAAAATAGGTATTAGGAAATGAATGAAGAATGAGGGAGAACGAAAAGAAACAATGGATGAGAAGTTATGTCAGTAGAGTATGGCAACTCTAAGGTTAATTTTCTAGATTTTACTCCTGACATGGATAGGGGCAGAGATGTGTACACTACTTTATATGAAACTTCTTGTGTGGTGCTCACTCGAGCTCAATAGAAATTGAGTAAAAAAGGTATGCATAATTCTAATAAAACTCATAATCCTTTCAAAGTTCATTATTCTTCCCCTCATAAGACTCCAGATTTCATCTCTAAGAGTCAAGTTGATCAAACCCTTGCTAAGAACTCAGCTTCATTTGATATTATGGATTTATGTAAAAATAGCAAAATTCAAATATCACCAGTAGACTATTTGAGAAACAACCCTATTGAATTAATAGGTTGGTAAAATTTGTCAAGTGTGGCCATGGAGAAGCCAGTATGGTAGAAGAAGATTTAATGAATCATGAAGCTTCAACCACTAAGTCATCCATAGTTGCTAACATACCTTAGTTACACCTCATTAGAAGCCCAATCCTTTCTATGTATCTTTGTGTATTAATGGCCTAGATTGAGCAATTATTTTATTGATTTTGGGGCATCAAATAATGTAATACCTTCTAACATAGCCAAAGCATTGGATCTTCCTTTAATTCAAACATTCAGGAAGTGTTACTTGATGGATGCTAAGAAAGTTTCACTAGTGGGATAGATCAAAGATGCTCAAGTAGCTTTAGCATCCCATCCGATGAAAAAACTTAATCTGAGAATCCTAGTTGTTGATATACCTACAAGTTATAACATTCTTCTTAGTTGAAGTTTCTGCAGAGATTTGGATAGAGAAATATGTATGGATTGGTCACAAGTGTTTATCCCACTTGGAAACAAAAAGATTCGTATAGAACTAGAGCTAAAAGCCAAGTTCACTATCTTGAAATTTGATGACCTACACTCTCAGATTTTATATACAGAATTTGAATTTGGAAATTATATGTTATTCTATGAAGATGTTGATAAGAAAGCCACTTTCATCCATGACATATCTTCAGAACTATGGGCCTTATAATTTGAAAAAAATTGTGCTAATTCTAGTTTTGGAGTAGGGGTGGTGTTTATTTCCCCTGATGGTGATAAGTTCCCTTCCTCGTATAAGCTCAAGTTCAAGAATACTAATAACACCATTGAATATGAAACTCTATTATTAGGAAAATATCAACAACCCATATTTTCTCATTATGCAAGGGTGCATCACTAAAGTTTTGAACATGAAGCCTCTTGAGATTTTTTTGATACCAACCGAAGCAACATGTAATAGAATGTATGAAATGAAAAAGGAATCTACTATAAAAAAAACACTTGAAAAGAAGCAGACCAAAGTGAATGAGATAGATAATGCATTGGTTGCAGGTTTCATAAACCATCTACTCAAACCCACTATGTATTCCAGCCTACAATTATACTGTGCATTTATTTTTTGAACATATGAAGAAATTGAAGCACAATTTTTACTCTAAGACTTGTTATAAATTTTGAAGATAAATTTCATTACATTTGTATTGTGTAAATAACAAAAAAAATTCATTACATTCTTACTGTTTTGTAAAATTATAAGTCAGAAAACATGGGGTGTTATGAAACTTGCAACCCATGTTTAGTTGTAAAACCCTCTACACGTAAATACCATAATGGTTAGTTATCCCTCAACTCAATTTTGTTAGTTTTGTGTATACCACACCTACAAATCCTCCTTGATCTCTTTGCCCTTGGGCTTTGAATAAACACAATGAACTAATTGATAACTGCCATTGTGTTTTCCAACCTCCAATTATACTATGCATTTATTTTTTGATAATATGAAGAAAATGAAATGCAATTTTTACTCTAACTAATAGTTGTGGTAAATTTGGAAGGTGATTTCCATTAAACATTTTTGTTGTCTAAATAAAAAAAGGTTTTCATTACAATCATACTGCCTATATGTATAATTGGAAGTTGGAAAAAACTTGGTGTTGTGAAACCTGCAACCCACATACTATTGTAAAACCATCTGCATGTAACAACCCAATTAGGTAGTCACCCCTTAGGTCAATTTGGTTAGGGGTAAACCCACAAAAGTGGTTTACAATTCAAATGAGGAAGGAAGACTTGTAAAAAATGACCCCATGGAAAAAAATTACATTTTGGGGGTTCGAATGAAGTAGATGGTTCGAACGAACCAAAAAAGGGTTTGCTCGAACTAGGGTTCAAGTGAACCCATTAATTGCATGCATGGAAAAAATTCATATGAAAAACACTTTATGGGAGGGGGTTCGCTTGAACCCCCCTAGTTCGAGCGAAACCCCCATTTCCCTGATTTTTGACCTTCTTCATAAAAAAACCTAATTTTTTGCACTTCAGAGCTTGGTTTGAACATGAAAATGGTGGAGACTTCACAAACTCAATTAGAATCAGGTAGTCATTAGAATGAGCTATCCAACGAATATAATTTTAATATGTTTTGGTTTTATTATGTATTTGTTTTTTTAGGTTTATTAAACATAGGTTTTCACTGAAAATCAAGCTCTCTATTCTGCACATGTGGAAAAATAGCAGATTATCAAAAACAATTTGGAAAATATGAGTGCACCAGATATTGAAGTCCTTGAACCAACCAATTTTTTTTTTAATTTTGATACATACAAAAAAGGTTACGCGTTATACGGTCATGCTATGTCTGAATTGTAATTGGTTTGACTTTGAAACTTGATTAAAGAAAAAAATATTCAATAAAAACTATCTAACCAAGTGGAAGCACTAGATATAGGAGTTATGAATCTAAATTCGAAAGAATTAGAATTTTATCCTTCATGGAAAAAAAGTTATGCATTATACGATGAGCATCACTTTTTAAAAATGTTGTTTTCTAAAAAAAATTGTTTTTGAGGGAGATGGAAAAAGAAGTGCAATCCAATTCCAAAATTTTTGAAAAAAATATATTTAGAATCTATAGACAAAATTTCATGAAACTCTAGTTTTCATCATCTTCAAATTCCTCACGGTTTAGCCGCTATAGGTGCTTGAAAGTGAAGATTTAGTTAAAAAAAATTATTTCAATGTCTAGTTTGGCTAAAAATTGTAAACCACTATTGTGGGATCACCCTTAGTTTTATGTGTTCCTAACTGTAACTCCTCCTCAAGCTCTCCACCCTTGAGCTTTGAACAAGCACAATGAAATAACTCACAACCCACTGTGTTTTTCCAACCTATGATTATTTTGTGCATTTATTTTTCCATCATATGAGGAAATTGAAACAAAATTTATACTCTTAATAGCAATTGCAGTAAATTTTGAAGGTGTCTTTCATTACATTCATACTCTCTAAATAACAAAAGGTTTTCATTACAATCATACTGTCTATGCATAATTAGAGGTTGGAAAACATAGGGTGTTATGATTATGAGTATATGAATTATTATAAATTGTAATATTTTATTAAATACTACACGAATGAGTTCTATGGCTATTTTATGTACCTACATGAAGATACTTTCTGGCAACAAAAGGTTCTTAAATACATAGCAATATTATCACCTTACATTTTTATAAAATGTAGAGTTTATAACCTCAAAGATATTGAGACAGGCTTATTATAATGCATCTACGAATGAAGCCAAAAAAAGAAGCTAAATTCCAAATACAAAAACATCTTATTACATAAGAAACATTAGATCCTATGTAATGTGAATATATCAATACCACTAATTTTAGTGTCATGAATACATAATTGGTATATTTAGAATTTTTAATCTCACCAAATGGTTTGAAGATAGATCTAAAGAAGGTAAAGTAAATTTTTGAATTGTCTTCACCAATTAATATTATAGAGGTAAGAAGTGCTTCAATAGGAAATGCTTCAATAAAAATTCTACTAGCCTCATATGTTTGGAGGTGTTGAGCATCATATTAAATCATACATTTCTTAAAAAAATACAAAGCCTAAAAATAGGAAGCTTGGAATCTACAACACTCAAGTGAAATTATAACACAACCATAAGAATCTCTTAGCATGGATTTATCGAACGTAATACCTACAAAAAATCACCAACATGAGTAAATATTCATTATGGTCAATGGGCTCTTCATGATGGTCATCATATCACATGCATAAAAATCTCACCATGATAAATGTCTTGTGTCTTTTCTTCACTCATGTTTAGGTCCATTTTGGCTTACCAACATCCATTATTTATGACTATGATCCATTAATTTTTTACTTTTGGTAGACATTGTGGAAAATGTTAAATACATAAAGGAATTATTCTATAGGATTTCATTTGTAGATAGGCAACCAAATGGAGGAGGTCAAATACATTCTTGTACATCTATTTCATGTATACTATGTTGTGCAACCACACACTTAGGATGATAACATCCTCTACATACAACATTACTTCATTGTAGTTATTCATAGTTCTACATGTCATAGTTCTTTCTAGACATGTCTTGGGTTTCAATCTAAGACATTTATTGACACATCCTACCATGCATGACCATCCAAAATGGAGTTATACACTAATGAACAAAAAATTGACAAGGCACATGCATTTTTTTAGAACATAAAGTGTATGTACCAATAGGTTCAATAGATTATTACATTCTAATAATAAAAATATAAAGAGTGACACAAAATTCTCCATAAACCTCACATGTTTTATGCTGGTGATAAATTTGGTTTTATATTCAAAAGAACTTTGATATAAGGGACCATATCAAAATATTAAGCCTTTGCACTATGATCCTTATGTAAACCATTCTCCACAAGCTAGTAAGAATTCCTTTATTCTTGACCTCCCTCAATACTTGAATTATACTTGATATTCAAAATGGAACTCCTTAAGCCATACTTCCCCCCTTTATAAGATTTCACGACTATCCAACATCCTAACAAAATTAAACCTAAAACATTTAAAAATAAAATCAAAAGACATCAATGACACCATTACCACTAATATTGACCACAATTCCCATAAACTCGTTTAGGAAATCAAGATTGGATAATATACAAATCAAACTAATTGGTACACTCTTTATAAATATACACATATTTTCCTTAAATTACTATTGATGCAATACATATTATTCTAATTAAGAGGGAACAAATTATTTCAATATAGCCTCATACATCCTCTTTAGAAAGTTTAACAACACATGTAGCCTTTTCCAATATGCACAACATAGTACCTATAAACTTATGTGTAATACTACCCTCAAAAATCTCTTTTCCAAAATGCACAACATAGTACTTATAAATTTATGTGTAATACTACCCTCACATCTTTATATAAAATTATCATGCACAATCATGCAACACTACACACATGCATCTTGAAGCCTTGCACAAGGATACACATGCTAGTGTCTAATCAAACTACATGAGCAAAAACAAATGGAACATAGAAAACCACTTATTATTTTTTTATGTGCATGTGACATCTATGGCCTTTCTAAAAATAGACACAATCATACAACTAGCCAACACATGAAAAATCATTGAATTATGTTAACTAATCATCTAATTGGTGTCATATGGGTTTAGTATCTATCATCATCCTACCCACATATGCAATGTGTCATATGCATTGGAAGCTTGTTAGTATATACTTGCATCCTATTTAGGGGATTTCTTGTATAAATACCTACTTTGTGCATGTGAATTGCAAGAGGTGTAAAAAATTATCATATTATAGGTTTTCTAGAGTGTATAAATTTCCCCTATTCATTCTAAATTAAAATGGCATATCTATTAGAATCCTTAAAAATAAAAATAAAATGGTTTATATATTTGATTCTCTTTATGCATTATATGATCTTGTTGTATTGCTAGCTAATATGCATGAAGTTCACCCTAGGAATAATATTACACTATTTAATAATTTTTAGTTACCCACAAATTGAAATTTTATGTTATAAATACTAAGATACATTAGCCAATTTATAACAGGAAGAATATTTTATAGAATAGACTAGATATTTTGCATAAACTAGGGATTCATGACCAATTTAAATTTTTTTAGAAAAAATTATCTTAAATAAAATATGGCGATTGAAGAGACCGTATTGAATCCAATTTATGAATCATGTATGTAAATATAGAGAAAATCACCTATATCCTTTTCTTGGGGTATAGTTTTGATTATATGGGAAAAACAGGTTTTGAAGGGACCCAAAAACCTTTACAACAAAAGATAGAAAATGCTGCTAAAAAACTACTTTAGAGTGAAGCTGTTGGAGCAAAGCTACAAATCACCCAGGAACAACCTCCTGCAAATAAACCCTCACAACCGAGAAATTCACCAAAATTGTGATGCTTTATTCAAAGCCAAGATAATAAAATACATTATTTTACAGGCTTATAAAGCCATAAAAAAATCCAAACAGGTGTGCAACCACACAATACGGGAATATGGAAAAAACTAATCAAATCTAATTTTCCCTAAGTTAAAACTTAATTACCCTAAAAAAAACCAAAAACATACCAAAAGCAAAAAAATAAGACAAAAAGGGTGTTGAACAATAGATAAAACAATAAGCTAACAACAACAACCAACAACATCAAAACATCAAAACATCAAAACAATAAGAAATAAACCGAGACCTAGCAGGAAACAGACAACAACTAAGAAGAAATCCAAACACTAATTCAAACTACTCAAGGTGTTGGCCACCTCAAGCTCCTGGCTTCTATGCTTTTTGATCATGTCCAACAACTCCTTCTTCTCAGCATCAAAGGACTTTGTCAATTCAACCGACCCTCTAACAGCAGGGCCCTTGTCATCATATTTTGCACCTTTTTTGCCTTTTCCTTTAACCGAGTGCTCTTTCTCCATTAACTCAAAAAAATAAACATGGTCCTCCCTAAGCTCAGTTATCTTTCTGAAAATGACTTCTAATGAGTCTGCACTATTCTTCACAGAGATGTGACATGCCTAAAGAAGCTTCTTTATATCCGCATTCGTTCCCAAAACCTTGGCTTCCAAACCAACCAATCAATCTTCACACAAAGATTTGAAGTCAAGGAAAGAACCTCAAGGTCCACAATTCTATCAATCAAAATTTCTGACACCGAACCTTTTAGAACATTCTTTAGATTCTCCTTCAAACCTCTAATTTTAATGTTAATCTTATTGAACTCTTGAAGAGTCCATTTAGCTAACTTAAAATCTCCAGTGGCCCTAGCCCTAGCCATATAGAATCATCATTGAGGTAAAAATTCCTCAGAGAGGGGATTTACCTTCAAAGGCTCTGGTTTAGCTCTCTTCTTCTCAGAATCTTCCTCATCTTGACCCTTATTCTCCTCATCAAGCTCCACATTGGGCAAGTCCTAATTCGGGGAGTCCTCAACAACCACCACCTTTTCACTAGAATCCTTTCCCTCACAAGACACTTTGGGGTCCTTTGCCGACACTTTCAAGGCCTTGTTCTTTAGGTTGGAAATACACTTAGATGACCTCCTTAGCTTGTCCTTGTCCTCCATGCCCATAACATTATCCTGTAACCCCACCTCAAAACCACCATCTACGGTTTCACCTTGGCCAACAACCAACTCCTCATTCCTGGGAGGGGAACCATCTGAGCCCACCTCCATGTCCTTGTTGCCAGAAAGAATAAGAAGTTTGGCTGCTCTGTTGCTCTTAGAACTACCCAACTTCCTCTTCTTTGAAGAAGTAGTTGCAGGTGTCGGGGACACATCCTCTTCCTCTTCGTTCCATTCCTCTTCATCTTCCATACTAGAATCCAAGCCTAAAAAACTAGAAACATCACTCAAAGTCTTATCATTACCCTTAATGGCAGGGGTGGGAAGAAGATTCTTAACATGCTCCATGATTAAGAGAATGAGACCTTCATGGAGGACGAGAGCCCTCCTATTGTTTAAATGAGTGTAAATAGAAACCTCCATGGACAATAACAGAAAAACATAAAAGAAATAAACAAACCATGCCTGAAATGGTTTAGAAGCATGAAGTGGTGACCGAGAATAGTAGTAAACCTACCCTCCAAAGTCACATAGTGCATAAGCACCTCAACAACATTCACCCAAATATTCTTAAGGGATTTGCGCTTGTAACCCCAACTTTCCATTTTGATCGATTTCTTCTGCTCATCTTTGAAGAATTGGGCCATTGCTTCCTCATTACTCTTCTTGTCCTTGTAAAACTTATGGACAACTGTTGGCATCCTAGTAACTGTAGCAACTAGCTCCTCATTCACCTCCACTTCTAGGACTTTTATCTTGAGCTTGTGATTATGCCAACATGACACAAACTCCGTTGAGGCATTAGGGTCATGCCCATGCAGCCTTTCTAAAAAAGGTGTGAAATTACCTTGGTGCAATATATTCCATAGCTTCTTATTCTTCCTGAGGCACACACAAGAATGTGGCTTGATTCTGCTTCTGTCACCACCCATTTCATCCAACACCAAAAGAAGAAATCCCTTTACGAATATTGCTCAACTGAATTCCAGATAACGAAAGGAAACCCGCAAAGCACGCGAGACGAAAGAAGGTACTACAAATTAAATGTCGCATCATCTCAACCCATGCCATCATTTCTCAATAAGCTCCTAGCTTTCTCAGGAAGGATCGATCCCTCCTCCCATACACGAAACTCATTTAAACTAACAACCTCATTGGCAAAAAAATATGCCAACAAGTTTCCTTCTTAGTAAACGTGAGATATGTGAATCTCTTCACAAGATCGTAGTATGATTATAGATATGTGAATCTTTAATAAGTTGTTCCACATTCTAACTTGGAGGATGAGTGCCACATAGATAGTTAATAATGTTTAGGGAATCACCTTGGACCCATATTTTGGAGTAGCCTTTACTAACAACATATTTAACACTTATGAACACAACCTTTGTTTCTGCACAGTTATTTGTCCAATTTCCCAACGGGAGTTCCACCACACCTAGGAGTTTTCCATCATCATTCCTTAACACCCGCCACATCTTGTAGCCCCAAGGCTTCCCTTCGCCACCCCATAAAAATTAAATTTAACCCACCCAGAGGGAGGTGGTTGCCACTTAGTGCTCAATCTAGCATTTAAACTAGATTTAGGATTCAAAGTAGGAATTCAAGTTACCTTCTAGTTAGAAGTCACCAAGAGGTCATAACCAACCAAGTAGGCAGTAGGGGCACACTGAGAATAATCAAAATTTATAAGAGTGAAATTCTCTAGAATCACCCATCGAATCTTGATGAAAAGACTACCAACTTTAAGCTTAGAATCATGAAAAATTCTATTATTTAATTCTTTTCATAACCCCCATGCAATATGTAGGGCCATAAGATCCCATAGCCATCGAAGAAGAGGGGAGCAAGGGAATTTCTACTGGTCAATAAATTTATCAAGAGAGTCTGGGAAAACCCAACCAAGATTTCAAACACCAAGAAATTTTCCCCAAAGAGAAGAAGAAAAATCACACCCAAGAAAGATAGGATAAGCACTCTTACCATTGACTTCACAAAGAGCACATCTATTAGAATCACAAACCCCCTTTTACAGAGGTTGTCTTGCTTTAAGACTTTACCTTGCATAAGTAGCCAAAATAAGACATTCACTTTAGGAATCAACTTGTAGTTCCATAACATCCCCCAAAAGGGAAGAGAGTTAGTATTTTCCATCGAATTCACAAGGGCAGAATCCATCGAGAAATTACCACTAGCACAGGGGGCCGAAATGACCCTATCCAACCTCAGAAAAGTGGGAATACGAACATTGCACAAGAAGTCCTTCAGAACCTTCAATGATAGATCCCAATCCTAGAATTTTTCCCACTCCCCATCTTGAAAATAAATTGCCACCCTAGTTCCAAACAAAAATTTGCACATGGGAACAATAGGGGGAGCCCAAGCAAGACTAATTAAAGGTTTAACATCACACCAAGCCTCCTCCCAAAAAAGAATACTTGTACCATCACCCAACAACCATTTAACGCCATTAGCAATCAAATCCCTGCAGGGAACTATATTCCTCCAAAAGCATGAACCAAAGGGAACATCATCAAAGATCAACAAATTCCAAGGTCTCCCAATGCCATGCAGGTAATTATTACTAGCCAAAGAGACCCACCCTACTTCCCCATTCAAGATCCTCCAAACATTTTTCAATAGGAGAGCCTTATTAAAAGCTTTTAAATTTCTGATACCAAGCACATCCCATCTCTTCGGTCTACACAGTAGATCCCATGCCACAAGAGGAATTTTGGCTTTGGATTCAACACCCGACCATAAGAATCTTCTCATTATTTGTTCCATTTTCTCTTCAAACTTGACAGGAATTCTAAAGAGACTCATAGCATACATAGCAAAATTCTGAAGAGTGGAAGAAATGAGTTGAATTTTGCTCGCCTGGTTGAGGATCGCACCTTTCCAACCCACCAAATTTCTACTAAATTTATCCAATAGACCCAACCAAAAGGACTTTGGGATCTTAGAGATACACAAGGAGAGCCCCAAATAAGTAGCTAGGAGATCACCCCTATTGCACAAAAGGATTCTGGCAAGCTTTAACTACAAAGCTTCTAGTGTGTTAAGGAAAAAAATTGACTCTTGGGAAGATTAATCCTTTGACCAAACACCTTCTTGTAGTCCTTAATCAACCTCTTAACAACTCTAACTTCTGGAACATAAGATTCACCCATTAAAATTGTGTCATCAACAAGTTGTTGATGGGTAATAGGATCATATCTAGAAGAAGGATAGAGGCCCTTCAAAGATCCAAAATATAAATCCTTCTAAATATTTCTTCCAAGAGCCTCACCATTAGAATAAAGAACAACAACGAGATAGGGTCACCTTGCCTTAGCCCATGCAAACTCCAGAAGAAGGGGGAAGGAGATCCATTCACTAGCACAACAAAAGATAGAGTAGAGATAAGTTGTTCAACCAAATACTGAAGAAAATACTTACAAAAACCAAAGCGATCCAACACTTTCAACAGAAATCTCCAGTTCACCCTATCATAAGCTTTAAGAAGGTACAACTTTAGCAAGAAGCTCAATTCCTTAGAAGCATTAATAGAATGAGCAAGCTCATGAATAGTTATAATAGAATCAAGGATCTAACAACCCTTTACAAAACCACTTTGATGATTAGAGATCAGGTCTGTAAGGCATTTTTGAATTCTAGTAGCAAGCAATTTCAAAAAAAAATTGTAAATAGAATTACAGAGACTGATCGAGCGATACTCACCAAAGTTGTTAGCATCAATAGATTTGGGAATCATGACAATGAAGGTCGTGTTTAGATCTTTGAGTAATATTTTGGAACCAAGAAATCCTTGGTAGCATTGATCACATCCTCTAAAACAATCTGCCAACACAACTGAAAGAACAAAAAGGGAAAACCATTAGTCCCAAGGGCCTTGTTTCCCTCAAAAGAGAAAACCGCTTCCTTTACTTTCAAGGTTGAAGGGATAGTAGTGAGCTCCTTATTCAAAACCTCTGAGATAACTTTAGGAATAACTTCCAATGAAGCTTCCACACAATTCTAGTCCCAGATCAGATCATCCTTAAGGAGATGCTCAAAGAAACTAGTAGTCACTCTCCTAATAGCCTCCTCATCCTCCAACAACAAGCCATCAACCATAATCAAGGATATTCTATTAGACAATTTATGCCTAAGGGCAATGAGATGAAATAACTTAGAGTTGTGGTCTCCAAACTTCAACCAAATAGCACGAGATCTATGCCTCCAGAAATCTTCCTCCTTAGCAACAATATCATGCAACTATGCGAGAAGGCCATCCTCTTGCAACTGTATATCCTTTGATAATCCCTTTGATTGGATGACATTCTAAATACCATCCAACCTTTGAAGAACAAAGCTGATAGGGAGGTTGGATGAAACAATCACTGTTTCATGCTCTGGGTCTTGCTTGGAAGACCTCTAGGGTGTTTCACTCCACCACTTGAAACCTATAGGACCTATTCCTTCTTAGGGCCCCTGGTTTCTCCTTTCCAACCCAACTATCAACTTAGATCCTCCTACCAAGTCAAGACTTGGTGCAATCTTGAAACACTTGCCTTAGCCCTTAATCCACCCTAAAGGCTACAATCCTCCAAAATCTTGAATTTAGCTTTGCAGGGGTGTGTAGATGTTTCTAATGACTTTAATCCATCCTACTTTGGTTCTTGAGGGTCCACCTGACTCCATTTCATAGTCACTTCCACCAAACCCTCATTTAGGCCTAAAAGGCTACTAGCCCTAGGAGCCCCAATTAGGCCTCCTTCTCCGAGAAATCAGGGTTTTTCCCAAATCTTTCCAAAGAACTCCCCAATCTTTTCTTGGGATTCCTGGTTCATATGCCCACCTTTCAAGGATTTTTGGGGTCTTGGCCCTCAACTGTCCGTACAAAGGCTTAACCCACAATTTGGCAAAATTAGGCCTTTACAAACCCTTCCCTGACTTCACTGCAAACTGTTAGGTATTCCTCACACCAGATGGATTGATGGAGCTTCCTCCTCCATGCTATGTCTTGGAAAGACTCATACCCGCCTTCTCCAAAGGGTAATTTGTCAAGAAATTGACACCCCTGCAAATTAAGTGCTCTGCACTAAGGTCTTCCCTAGCCGGACACTCCCTGGCTCGCCTAGGGTAAGACTTCCACAACAACTCCAGTGTTTTCAAAAGTCCTAAACCATACTATATGTACACCCATGGAGTCTAGTCATTGTTCCCAAAGGGCCGTACAATTTGTACGGTGGGAAAGTGAACTAACACTCTATTCTTACAAAACTGCCTGGTTCAGACCAGCAATAGTATGAAATCAAAACTATTTACAAACAATGCTTGAAATTGAATAAGGAAACTAACTAATGCCACACAATGCTTGAAGAACAACTACACTACATCCTACACAAATTACAGTGCCATGGTCAATCCATTGAAACAACACTTCAATGCAAAAATCAGAAAATTATCACACACAAATACTTCCTTGAATTCAAACAAAACTTCAAAACAATCTCAATGCTTCCAACCTCACTCCAATGCTGAGGCATCCCATAAATAGGGTCTCTAAAACAGTTACCTTCTCCTTTGGACACCCTAGACCTCTTGTAGCCTCCATTGAGCTTTATTTGCAAGAATTTGAAAAGAAACTCCTAAAAGGTCTAAAAGGTCAAAACCTCACTTGTGTAAAACCCTTAAGCCTATCCAATGGTCAACATGACCTTCATCAGATGATCAACACCCAATAAAAAATGCCACTAAGGCACAACCATAAATGAACATGATAAGTTGGCCTTAACAAATTGCTAAAACATGACCTTCTAGACAAACTATGGTAACCTATGGGTGCTCCTTCACCAAGAGCTCTTAGAATAAAAATATTTCCAAACGAATCTTTGTTCCATTTCTTGAGATTCCTTTTGAAAAAAGTCATTTTTTTGGCAACTATGAACATCGCAAAACCGTCAATATTCACTTGCCACCATTTTTTAATATATTCCATAAACCTTGGATCCCTTAACCACATAGCTTCAAATCAAAAAGGAAAAAAATTCTTACCCCCAAGCCTATCAACAAAAAAAGAGATAGGGAAGTGTGTTAAATGTCCAAGATACTGAGAGGGGCGGTGAATCAGTATCTTCTTAAATTTTCTAATCAGATACCATCCAATTATTTCAAAACACACAATAGCAAAGATAGGTAAAAGCATTAACAGAACATGAAATCACATCACACATGAACACCAAGATTTTTACGTGGAAAACCCAAAATGGGAAAAACCATAGTGAGTGTTAGCTCACAATATAGTATAATTGGTTATAAAATATTACAAAATGGGTGGCTCACTGCCAGGACTCACTGTCCAGAAACAAAGGCTCACTACCTATAGAATTACAATGACAAAAAATGTCGTACAACCAGAAAATGAACTGATGGAGTACACCTATTGAGTGAAAATTCAGTTCCAATGTAGCTCAATAAAAAAACTTAACATACTTTATCATATTCACTCTTCTTTACATTTTCCTTCGCAGCATACCCAAAATTCACACTTTAAACTTCAAATATTATCCAATATATATATATATATATATATAATCTCTCTGTAAGCATCAATTAGGTCAGCCTAATTAGATGCACTTCTTATTTACCAAAAATATCAATTGTCGGCTTCAAGTATATAAAAGATTTTGAAAGATAATTCACACATCCAACACACTTCATCAATTTGGCATAGACCTAAAATAGGTCGCACATATATCCACACAACAAAAAAAATTCACCATTACACAATACATCCATTAGGTCGACCAGGGATAGACCTAATAGCACAAATGCAAACACCAATGTAATGTTGATACACTATATGAGCATTTGGATACATGAAATCTTGAATGTACGTGCTCTCGACATCTACAAACCATTTCCCAAAACCGCAAGCAACAACAATCACTGGAAAACAAATGTGGACCAAAATACCAGAGGATATAAGCAAAATACCGGTTCAGATACTAGACTAGAATACCAAAATAACTTCAATCTTGATCTTGCAGTTGCAAATTATATATCATGGTGACATCAATGACAACACAAAGTAACAAAATGATATGTTCTTCTTCATTTTTCCAACAATCTCCCCCTCTGTCATTGATGGAAACATGTGCCAGAAACCAAAAAGAATATTTACAGGATTCCTTATTTATAATACTTCTCCCCCTAACACCGTTTCACCATTCTTCTCTCCCTTTGACATCAAGGACAAAGGGTGTCCCAATAAACAACTAAAAAACATTAAAGAAAAGAAAACAAGAAACATGTATCAACTGGAAGATGGCAAGCCTTGAAGCTCCTTCAGAATACCTTCCCATACAACTTTTCCACTCTCCTAACTATCCTTAGCAGCAATCAAAACCCTATTCAAAGACTCCAACTCAATTAGAATTTCTTCTGCACCTTTTGAAGTATCATGAGTCAAGTTTATCTTTTCAAGATTTTTTGTGCAATCCAAAGCCTTGCCAACTGGAGTAAATTCAACTCTCACAATGTCACTCAATTGGTCAAATTTCCTAATGATATCCACTTTCTGCTTCTACAAAACAAATAATTTTTCTTTATGCGTAGATATTGCATTCCAGGATGAGTTGTATCTATCTTTAGATAGACTATAATTACCAAAGACTATTGTCAGCTAAGAATCAATGGCCATAGCAACCTTAATATTTTGAGTGGCATCCGACCACTTTAAGCAATAAGCAAGAACAACATTAACCTCACACTCACAAACCTTCATGGCTTCCAAGTTCTTTTCAACTCTAGAGTGTGCAAGAGCACACTTTTCATGTAAAGCCAATAATCTTCTCTCTACCAATTTCTCCTCAACCTCTTGTGTTTCATTTTCATTAAGCCCAGAGGTATACTCCTTGAGAGAATCTAACAAAAATCTCATATTTTCAATATAGGTGAGAGGTGTATCAATGGATGCACTAGTTATGACTTCCCGTAATGCATTGAGGGCATCCTCTACAAGTTCTATTCCTCTTTGATGTGCTTCCAGAATTTCCTTCCTACCGGATGCTTGCATAGCATCTCCCAACATTACTTTATGTACCAGAGACATCTTCTCCATGTCCACCAACCCTTTAATCATAGGAATTTGTAAAAGCTCCTAGGGAATAACTGGATGCAATCTGATTTGCTTGGAAAGCAAACCTTTCAAAACATCATTACCAGAGGATGATTCTCCAAGAATCTTAAGTGATCTCACAATTTTCTTTTCACCTTCTTTTTTCTCGACAATATTTTTCTTTCCTTCCATTCTCTCTTCCATCTCTTCCTCTTCCTTCTTTTCTTCTTCTATTTCCTCTTCTTCCTCTTCTTTCTTCTCTTCTTCTTTGTCTTCATCTTTATCTTTATCATTATCTTTGTCATTATTGTCCTCTTCCTCATTTCTATCCTTTTCATCTTTATTTTGTTCTTCCTCAGGATTGTCTTGTCCTTCTTCTTCACTATTGCCTTGTCTTTCTTCTTCAACATTTCCTTGATCATCGTTGTCATCTTTTGCTTCAATGTGCTTCAGAGGAGCATCATTATGCATATTAGGCTCGACTTCTCCTTCATTTTGCTTGTTATTTTCATTACCAACATTAATTTCAACATCAAATTTTTTAGAAATATCTTCATTACCTATATCAAGAGGAGTATTCTCCTTAGCATTTTCAGTAGCAACAACATCTTCAATGGTCTTAATCATACCATATTTTTCAGCTATATCTCAAATTACCTTTGTAGTCTCCTTTCTTACTTTCTTGGTCGGATTCTTATTTCTTATCATCAACATATTTACCCTCTTCTTCATCTAAAACATTTCTACACATATCTTCTTCAGAGATTCCAGATCATCAGGGGTCAGGGAAGAACCAATTTTATTATATGCAACATTTCTAATTCTGTCTTCAAATACAATGGCCTCTAATCTCCTTTTCATTAGATCATCCCACATGCTTTCAGGTATATCTATCCTTATATCATCCCATTTGACTTGTAGAATGATAACATATTCAATAACAACTAAAAGTAGAGTTTTCTTGTCTTCTTCTCTAGCCTTATCATAGTGTTCAGTTGTGGGTTGAAGCATACTATCAAAATGTAGCAAGAAATTTAGATTTAACTCTAGTTTAAATCAGGGACCAAAACTTACCATAATTTCTTGTTCATTTTTCTGATCCTCATAGGCTTCACCAGCTACCTTATCCTTCTTTGATTCTAGCTTGGTGTGCACATGTATGCCAAAATATTGCTCTTCTTCACCTTTAGAATATGATACAATATGTACTCTCTTGGAACCAACTATTTTTGTAGATGCACCTTCTTCAGAGGGTAAACCTCCTCTTCTTCTTCTCACCAGATTTGCATTAGGGTCTTCTTCTTCATCATCCCGATCATCTGTAACACTCAGATTTTTCTCCCTTGTTTCTTTCTCTTTCCTTCCTCTTTTTGTAGGGGCTGCTGGAGGAGTTTCCTTCCTCTTCCTAGATCTTGTAGTTGGTTTGGAGGAAATAGGACCTTTACCTTTATCAACCACACTAGGCTCAATCTTAGCTGCAGGGGTTGTGAGAGGTTTTGCAGAGGTATTCCTTCCTGATCTCCTCAGGCCAGATGATTCTACCTCCAATCACTCTCCCCAAGCCCTTCCAAGGGAAATATCCTCATCAGTGAATCCAACTTCTTTAAGTGTTTTCTCCACTTTCTTTTTGATTTTAGGTTTATGTTGCTCCAGATGAACTTCCCTAGACTTTTCTGTATATGTCCCAATTTTGGGTTCATTGGGATCTTTTGGATTCTTCAACAATAATTGCACGTACCCTTTAGCTTCATCTTTTGTCACCTCATACCCCAGAGGATGAATCCATATAGTTTGAGGTTATACAACCACAATCATGCATTCATTAGATGAAACATGGAATATGAACTCATCTTTATACTTCTCAACAATTTTCTTTAGGATCCTTTCCTCTCATTCATGTTTCTTTTAAATACAACAAAGAATGTTGTCAACACATTATTTTGAAAATCCATATTTCCCAGACTATGCAAGTAATCAAAAATTTGATTTCCTACTAGTCTAGATGAGTCCCAATGTACTTCTTCACTCTTTCTCGAAAGCCTCTTCATGAAGTAGAACAACAAACATATAATCAGAGAACCAAACTTGAAGGCATACTTCCTTTCCCTTTTTGACTTCAGCTTCTCTAGCAATTGTAACCTAAGAAGCTCACAAAGATCATAATCAACACCATTTTCAACCATATCAAAACCAGTATAGATAGTTGTAGTTGAAATAAAATTCTCTCTATTTGTGAAATATATTTTATGTCCAACCATCATGGCTGCATACTTCACAGTAGGATTAGTAATGGTTTTTGTCACTAGGGCTCTTTTGTCATATGCAACTCCTGTGAGTTCCATTACTACCTCATTCTTCACAGATTTTAACATAGGTATTGTACCTTTATCCCAAAGCCCAGTTACAACCCTAATTGCTCCCTTAGTTATCAGGTGTAGGTGGACAATCCAAAGGAATTTGTCATGGATTCTACTTAGTATTGGTTTCACATATTTATCATTGTAGCTGAAATTGGGAAAATTATTCCATCTATCCAATATTTTCTCAACCACATTTGAGTTCTCAGGTTTTACCAAGAAGTCATCACCAGTAAGCACTTTTTTCCAAATATCAATCAATTTAGAGTGATCATATTCCTCATACTTCACACGAATATACATCCTTGTATCTTCAGTTGATATTATTCCATGTGGAATTGACGAAAATGCACCCATGGTGTCATCTTCAAAAACCTTCGATAAATATTTTCTATAAGAGGGCCTTGACCTCTGCGACAATTTCAGAACAAGAGTTTACATTCTACCAGTTCTAAACTCAACCAACTTAACCAAGCAAAAAACACAACTACTTAGAAGATAAAAGTACCTTTTTCCTACACGATGAACCACAACTAGGGTTTCCATAGCTCGAACTCCAATTCTCTTCAGGAATGATCCAAAAGCTCTTCAATTTCTTCAAATGTTTGAATGATAAAAAATGACTTAAACCTTTTCTTTATAAAATAATGATCTTCCCTACTTCGCATTAAATGCGGAAAAATCCAAAAAGTTGTTATAAACTCCTCTTTTACATAGAAAAGCCCTAATTCACTCTGCAAAAGATCATCCCTTTGTATTTTCTACCGGTTCCTTTTTCAGAACCTCTAAAAACTCGATCTTCACATCTCATCCTTGTGCCAACCTCTAACACACCATTATCCAAGGGATTCTTATAATTTTTTGATAATGCTCCCCCTATGACCTTGCTGGTCTAATCCTCAGAGGAGTCATCCATACCAGATGAGGGTACATACACATCAACAATCTCTGGTTCTTCTTTCTTTCTCCAAATCTTATTCATTTCTTGCTTAATCTCATGTTTTTCAACCTTCTTCACAGATTCATTTTTCTCTACAGGATTCATTTCCTTACTTTTCTTGCTTCTACAAACCCTTGAAACATGTCTTGGTTTTTTGCAGTTATGAATATTTCTTTGATTAGATTGACTTCCATTGACTCTTGTTTTGCATTGGCTAGCCTTATGTCCATACTTGTTATAGGTATAGCAATAGCCATTAAAGGATTGATTCATTCTTCTTCCATTAAACTAATTCATCATCAAGGTTTTGCATTCACTTGCCCTATGTCCAATTGTTTTGCATGCAAAAAATTGACCAGTAAAAGGACTGGGAAACTGATTCATACCACTCCTACATTTTGTTGCCTTGTGACCAAATTTATTGCATGAAAAACAAGTGCCATTAAAAGAAGGATACCTTTGTGCATTAGGTTGTCTCACCGGAGGTCTCCTAGTAGAGTTCCTTGAATTTTCTTTTTGCTTTCCTTTATTTAGAGTCTTTTGATTGTTCATAGTCTTGGAACTTTCACTGGTATCATTTCCTAGACCACCTTTGTCTTTACTCGATTTTTGTCCTGCAATCAATTCATCAAGCCTATCTGAGCTAGATTTAAAATTGTTTTCACAGAGTTTTTCCTTCTCGAGATCCACTTTCAGGTTCACTACTTCTTGTTCAAGCTTGGTGCAATCTTCAGACTTGCTTTGTGCTAACTTGTTTAGACACTCTTAAATTATTTTCTTCTCCTCTACTTGTACTTTTAATTGCTCCTTTAATTTCCAAACACATTCATTTGCTTCTTCAAATTTTATTTTAGATCTAAGTTTTCTCTTTCAACTTTATCAAGATCTTCAAGTGAAGTCCGAAGCTCTCCTTTATCATCCATTTCTTCCATCTTCAGGATCTTCCTCAAGTTGTTAGGCCTTTCTAGAGAAACCAAGCTCTGATACCAATTGTTAAATTTCCAAGATACTGAGAGGGGGTGAATCAATATCTTCTTAAATTTTTTGATCAGACACCATCCAATTATTCCAAAACATACAATAGCAAAGATAGGTAAAAGCATTAATAGAACATGAAATCACAACACACATGAACACCAGGACTTTTACGTGGAAAACCAAAAATGGGAAAAACCACGATGATTTTTAGCTCTAAATATAGTATAAACAGTTATAAAATATTACAAAATGGGTGTCTCACTACCAGGAATCACTGTCTAGAAACAAAGGATCACTGCCTACAAAATTACAATGATAGAAAATGGCTTATAGCCAGAAAATGAACTGATGGAGTACACCTAGTGAGTGCAGATTCAGTTCCAATGTAGCACAGTAAATAGACTTAATACACTTCATCATATTCACTCTTCTTTACATTTGCATTCATAGCATACCCAAAATTCACACTTTAAACTTCAAAGATTATCCAATATATATATTTGATCTCTCTGCAAGCATCAATTAGGTCGGCCTAATTAGATGCACTTCTTATTTACTAAAAATATCAACTGTTGGCTTCAAGTATATAAAAGCTTTTGAAAAGATAATTCACACATCCAACACGCTTCAGCAAGTTAGCATAGACCTAAAATAGGTTGCACATATATCCGCACAACAAAAAATATTTCACCATTACACAATACATCCATTAGGTTAGCCAGGGATAGACCTAATAGCACAAATGAAAACACCAATGTAATGTTGATACACCATATGAGCATATGGATACATGAAATCTTGAATGTATATGGATACATGACATCTACAAACCATTTCCCAAAACTATAAGCAACAATAATCACTGGCAAACAAATGCATACCAAAATACCAGAGGATATAAGAAAAATACTGGTTTAGATACCAGACTAGAATATCATAATAAATTCAGTCTTGATCTTGTAGTTGCAACTCATATATCACGGTGACATCAATGAGAACACAAAGTAACAAAATGAGATGTTCTTCATTTTTCCAACAAAGTGGTCAGATTCACATCTCGTAATAGAAGACAAGGAGCAAGAAAAATCAAAAAACTAGGACACTAAAGTTAAAGCTTTGTCTAGCCTAACTTGAATATTATCCACACCAACACACCTGTTAGACCAAGTAAATTTAGCTCTAGTCATCTTAACATCAATAAGAGCATTATCATCAATGAACAATCTTAAATTTAGCTGGTTCTCCAGATTGGCTTGTGATCAACCCACTTTTCGATTGTCACACAAAGGAGTGTTGAATTATCCCATCACAAGCCAGGATCTGTCCAAAAAAGTGATCCTAAGACACCCAAGATCATCCCATATCTTCTTCCTGGCTCTCTTCAGATTAGGAGCATATACATTAGAAATAACCCAAGAATAAAAATACCTAATCCAAATAAAATTTGTCTCCACATGATTAAAACATTCCACTATTGGGACACCTTTAATCAGCTTAGCATTCCAAAAAGTAGCAACACCACCCGAAGCTCCCTCAGAGCTAACCCCATGAAAACCAAAATCCTTAAAAAATGGATTCTTCAAAGCTTCCAACTTATCAATCTACATTTTTTTTTCTTGGATCAACAAAATGTTCGGCTTATGGTCCCAAGCCAAGTTCTTCAGGAGGTCTTGTCTGTGCATATTATTCATCCCCCTGATATTATAGGAAATAATCTTCATTTACACAAAGAAGGGGTATTCTTTGAGCACAGATAAAAAAGGGTTTTTTGAACCCCTTCAGCAATATCCCACTTGCAATCCCTCTCCCTGCTTTTTTGTAGGGAGGGTCTACCTTGGCCCTTCAATTCAAACCCGCAATCCACTTTTTTCCTTCTCATGTTAACACCTTTGTGAGGTTGAGGAGGAGGAGAAGTAGAGGACTTCTTCCTTCTACCTCTCACCTGAATAAAACCATATTCATCCTTGCTCCCTATATCTGCCACCACCAAAGCACCATCATCAACTGCCAGCCTAGATGCATGATGCAGAGGGGAAGACGGGGAAATAGGAGGTTCCTAAAAAATCCGTTTAG
>VDFB02061760.1:0-59937 GCA_007258455.2 Sequoia sempervirens | reverse complement strand
TTCTAGCTTGGTGTGCACATGTATGCCAAAATATTGCTCTTCTTCACCTTTAGAATATGATACAATATGTACTCTCTTGGAACCAACTATTTTTGTAGATGCACCTTCTTCAGAGGGTAAACCTCCTCTTCTTCTTCTCACCAGATTTGCATTAGGGTCTTCTTCTTCATCATCCCGATCATCTGTAACACTCAGATTTTTCTCCCTTGTTTCTTTCTCTTTCCTTCCTCTTTTTGTAGGGGCTGCTGGAGGAGTTTCCTTCCTCTTCCTAGATCTTGTAGTTGGTTTGGAGGAAATAGGACCTTTACCTTTATCAACCACACTAGGCTCAATCTTAGCTGCAGGGGTTGTGAGAGGTTTTGCAGAGGTATTCCTTCCTGATCTCCTCAGGCCAGATGATTCTACCTCCAATCACTCTCCCCAAGCCCTTCCAAGGGAAATATCCTCATCAGTGAATCCAACTTCTTTAAGTGTTTTCTCCACTTTCTTTTTGATTTTAGGTTTATGTTGCTCCAGATGAACTTCCCTAGACTTTTCTGTATATGTCCCAATTTTGGGTTCATTGGGATCTTTTGGATTCTTCAACAATAATTGCACGTACCCTTTAGCTTCATCTTTTGTCACCTCATACCCCAGAGGATGAATCCATATAGTTTGAGGTTATACAACCACAATCATGCATTCATTAGATGAAACATGGAATATGAACTCATCTTTATACTTCTCAACAATTTTCTTTAGGATCCTTTCCTCTCATTCATGTTTCTTTTAAATACAACAAAGAATGTTGTCAACACATTATTTTGAAAATCCATATTTCCCAGACTATGCAAGTAATCAAAAATTTGATTTCCTACTAGTCTAGATGAGTCCCAATGTACTTCTTCACTCTTTCTCGAAAGCCTCTTCATGAAGTAGAACAACAAACATATAATCAGAGAACCAAACTTGAAGGCATACTTCCTTTCCCTTTTTGACTTCAGCTTCTCTAGCAATTGTAACCTAAGAAGCTCACAAAGATCATAATCAACACCATTTTCAACCATATCAAAACCAGTATAGATAGTTGTAGTTGAAATAAAATTCTCTCTATTTGTGAAATATATTTTATGTCCAACCATCATGGCTGCATACTTCACAGTAGGATTAGTAATGGTTTTTGTCACTAGGGCTCTTTTGTCATATGCAACTCCTGTGAGTTCCATTACTACCTCATTCTTCACAGATTTTAACATAGGTATTGTACCTTTATCCCAAAGCCCAGTTACAACCCTAATTGCTCCCTTAGTTATCAGGTGTAGGTGGACAATCCAAAGGAATTTGTCATGGATTCTACTTAGTATTGGTTTCACATATTTATCATTGTAGCTGAAATTGGGAAAATTATTCCATCTATCCAATATTTTCTCAACCACATTTGAGTTCTCAGGTTTTACCAAGAAGTCATCACCAGTAAGCACTTTTTTCCAAATATCAATCAATTTAGAGTGATCATATTCCTCATACTTCACACGAATATACATCCTTGTATCTTCAGTTGATATTATTCCATGTGGAATTGACGAAAATGCACCCATGGTGTCATCTTCAAAAACCTTCGATAAATATTTTCTATAAGAGGGCCTTGACCTCTGCGACAATTTCAGAACAAGAGTTTACATTCTACCAGTTCTAAACTCAACCAACTTAACCAAGCAAAAAACACAACTACTTAGAAGATAAAAGTACCTTTTTCCTACACGATGAACCACAACTAGGGTTTCCATAGCTCGAACTCCAATTCTCTTCAGGAATGATCCAAAAGCTCTTCAATTTCTTCAAATGTTTGAATGATAAAAAATGACTTAAACCTTTTCTTTATAAAATAATGATCTTCCCTACTTCGCATTAAATGCGGAAAAATCCAAAAAGTTGTTATAAACTCCTCTTTTACATAGAAAAGCCCTAATTCACTCTGCAAAAGATCATCCCTTTGTATTTTCTACCGGTTCCTTTTTCAGAACCTCTAAAAACTCGATCTTCACATCTCATCCTTGTGCCAACCTCTAACACACCATTATCCAAGGGATTCTTATAATTTTTTGATAATGCTCCCCCTATGACCTTGCTGGTCTAATCCTCAGAGGAGTCATCCATACCAGATGAGGGTACATACACATCAACAATCTCTGGTTCTTCTTTCTTTCTCCAAATCTTATTCATTTCTTGCTTAATCTCATGTTTTTCAACCTTCTTCACAGATTCATTTTTCTCTACAGGATTCATTTCCTTACTTTTCTTGCTTCTACAAACCCTTGAAACATGTCTTGGTTTTTTGCAGTTATGAATATTTCTTTGATTAGATTGACTTCCATTGACTCTTGTTTTGCATTGGCTAGCCTTATGTCCATACTTGTTATAGGTATAGCAATAGCCATTAAAGGATTGATTCATTCTTCTTCCATTAAACTAATTCATCATCAAGGTTTTGCATTCACTTGCCCTATGTCCAATTGTTTTGCATGCAAAAAATTGACCAGTAAAAGGACTGGGAAACTGATTCATACCACTCCTACATTTTGTTGCCTTGTGACCAAATTTATTGCATGAAAAACAAGTGCCATTAAAAGAAGGATACCTTTGTGCATTAGGTTGTCTCACCGGAGGTCTCCTAGTAGAGTTCCTTGAATTTTCTTTTTGCTTTCCTTTATTTAGAGTCTTTTGATTGTTCATAGTCTTGGAACTTTCACTGGTATCATTTCCTAGACCACCTTTGTCTTTACTCGATTTTTGTCCTGCAATCAATTCATCAAGCCTATCTGAGCTAGATTTAAAATTGTTTTCACAGAGTTTTTCCTTCTCGAGATCCACTTTCAGGTTCACTACTTCTTGTTCAAGCTTGGTGCAATCTTCAGACTTGCTTTGTGCTAACTTGTTTAGACACTCTTAAATTATTTTCTTCTCCTCTACTTGTACTTTTAATTGCTCCTTTAATTTCCAAACACATTCATTTGCTTCTTCAAATTTTATTTTAGATCTAAGTTTTCTCTTTCAACTTTATCAAGATCTTCAAGTGAAGTCCGAAGCTCTCCTTTATCATCCATTTCTTCCATCTTCAGGATCTTCCTCAAGTTGTTAGGCCTTTCTAGAGAAACCAAGCTCTGATACCAATTGTTAAATTTCCAAGATACTGAGAGGGGGTGAATCAATATCTTCTTAAATTTTTTGATCAGACACCATCCAATTATTCCAAAACATACAATAGCAAAGATAGGTAAAAGCATTAATAGAACATGAAATCACAACACACATGAACACCAGGACTTTTACGTGGAAAACCAAAAATGGGAAAAACCACGATGATTTTTAGCTCTAAATATAGTATAAACAGTTATAAAATATTACAAAATGGGTGTCTCACTACCAGGAATCACTGTCTAGAAACAAAGGATCACTGCCTACAAAATTACAATGATAGAAAATGGCTTATAGCCAGAAAATGAACTGATGGAGTACACCTAGTGAGTGCAGATTCAGTTCCAATGTAGCACAGTAAATAGACTTAATACACTTCATCATATTCACTCTTCTTTACATTTGCATTCATAGCATACCCAAAATTCACACTTTAAACTTCAAAGATTATCCAATATATATATTTGATCTCTCTGCAAGCATCAATTAGGTCGGCCTAATTAGATGCACTTCTTATTTACTAAAAATATCAACTGTTGGCTTCAAGTATATAAAAGCTTTTGAAAAGATAATTCACACATCCAACACGCTTCAGCAAGTTAGCATAGACCTAAAATAGGTTGCACATATATCCGCACAACAAAAAATATTTCACCATTACACAATACATCCATTAGGTTAGCCAGGGATAGACCTAATAGCACAAATGAAAACACCAATGTAATGTTGATACACCATATGAGCATATGGATACATGAAATCTTGAATGTATATGGATACATGACATCTACAAACCATTTCCCAAAACTATAAGCAACAATAATCACTGGCAAACAAATGCATACCAAAATACCAGAGGATATAAGAAAAATACTGGTTTAGATACCAGACTAGAATATCATAATAAATTCAGTCTTGATCTTGTAGTTGCAACTCATATATCACGGTGACATCAATGAGAACACAAAGTAACAAAATGAGATGTTCTTCATTTTTCCAACAAAGTGGTCAGATTCACATCTCGTAATAGAAGACAAGGAGCAAGAAAAATCAAAAAACTAGGACACTAAAGTTAAAGCTTTGTCTAGCCTAACTTGAATATTATCCACACCAACACACCTGTTAGACCAAGTAAATTTAGCTCTAGTCATCTTAACATCAATAAGAGCATTATCATCAATGAACAATCTTAAATTTAGCTGGTTCTCCAGATTGGCTTGTGATCAACCCACTTTTCGATTGTCACACAAAGGAGTGTTGAATTATCCCATCACAAGCCAGGATCTGTCCAAAAAAGTGATCCTAAGACACCCAAGATCATCCCATATCTTCTTCCTGGCTCTCTTCAGATTAGGAGCATATACATTAGAAATAACCCAAGAATAAAAATACCTAATCCAAATAAAATTTGTCTCCACATGATTAAAACATTCCACTATTGGGACACCTTTAATCAGCTTAGCATTCCAAAAAGTAGCAACACCACCCGAAGCTCCCTCAGAGCTAACCCCATGAAAACCAAAATCCTTAAAAAATGGATTCTTCAAAGCTTCCAACTTATCAATCTACATTTTTTTTTCTTGGATCAACAAAATGTTCGGCTTATGGTCCCAAGCCAAGTTCTTCAGGAGGTCTTGTCTGTGCATATTATTCATCCCCCTGATATTATAGGAAATAATCTTCATTTACACAAAGAAGGGGTATTCTTTGAGCACAGATAAAAAAGGGTTTTTTGAACCCCTTCAGCAATATCCCACTTGCAATCCCTCTCCCTGCTTTTTTGTAGGGAGGGTCTACCTTGGCCCTTCAATTCAAACCCGCAATCCACTTTTTTCCTTCTCATGTTAACACCTTTGTGAGGTTGAGGAGGAGGAGAAGTAGAGGACTTCTTCCTTCTACCTCTCACCTGAATAAAACCATATTCATCCTTGCTCCCTATATCTGCCACCACCAAAGCACCATCATCAACTGCCAGCCTAGATGCATGATGCAGAGGGGAAGACGGGGAAATAGGAGGTTCCTAAAAAATCCGTTTAGGGGAGCACAAAGTATTTGAGACATGACCCACATCCTGATTCAAATATTGGCCTACAACCACCCCCATAGTTTTCCTAGATTTCTTGTCAACCTCATGATGAGGGACTGAGTAATCTTCAATATTAAATTCACCCTCCACACCATTGCTAGCAACTAACTCACCTTGATCCGAAGGAGCCAAATTCTCTTTTGTCTCCTTGATCTTCTAAACCTTAGTCTGCTGAACAACCTTGGGCGGGGCCACCTTAGCAGGGAAATCCTTAGCCCAATGACCCACCTTTTTACATTTGAAATAGGAAAATGGGAGATTTTCAAATACAATTCGTTGCTTCCAGGACCCCACCTTTAAGTTCAGGTGGAAGAACTCAGGCATCATAGCATCTTGGTCAATCATAACACAAAATCTAGCTACAACCAACCGCTTCCTAGAGAGAGTGGCCTCATCAATGAAAACAATCTACCCAAAAGAGTTAGCCACTGCCTTAAATACTTCTTCATCCCAATATTCCAAAGGAAAGTTTGGTAACTTAACCCACATAGGGGCTGAATGAAAGAGGCACTTGGAAAGGTCCATCCTAGGTTCCCAAGGACAAAGAACTAGGGTAAGATGCCCAAATGACCACGGTCCTTTCACAAACACCGCTCTTAGGTCTTCATCATAAGAAAATGCAAAGGAGAAGAAACCTTTAGCCATAGCCACAACTTCCACTTGACCTTTTAATGCCCACTTCTTACAGACCCAAGTACAGACCTCCTCAATATTAGGTCATGGACCTAAAAGTTTCCAACTAGAGAGAAATCCATTTTAGCTATATTTTTGTCAACAAGAGAGTCTAGAATAGACAAGGCGAAACCACCTTCAACATTAGAAGAAGACACAAAATTAGATTATATTCCTTTTCCTTTAAGCTTAGATGCAAAAAGGTCATACCATCTCTGCCTCAACAAGGATGTCTGCCCTACTGGCCAACCAGCTCCCACCGAGGAAAGCTCAATCTGGGGAATACTTAGATTAGCCACAAATGATTCCCCAGATGGGGCCCGCACATCATTTCTAGTAGCCACATTATCCCCATGGACCTTTGGAAATGCCTCATTTGATGGACAACCATCACAAGACTACTTGAAGGCCTCAAACACACACTTACCTTCAAAGAGCACATCTTTGACCAAATCCTCACTGCACGACCCATCCTTCCCAGCCTCACCACCAAGGAGCAACAATCCATCCATACTGCATGATCTATCCTTCCCAATTGGTGCATCAAAAAACCCGAAATGCGTAGATTGACCAAACTAAAACTCAAAATGATTCCCATGGCTTGAGTTCAAATTCAAATCACTCAAGCTCATCACCAAACCAGTCTTCTCTCCAATGGTCTCCATACACAATAGGTTACAATTTGTTGTAAAATCCCTCTCTTGGGGTATATTTTTAAAGAGAGTATCAACATATAAAATATAATTCTTCCACTAAGGCTTTGTATGATGTATATGAAAATTGTGCAAATAGTGAGGAAGCACAACCTCAAGTGTTTCTTAGAATGCTTAATTGTCCAAAAGGTTCAAGCTGAACATAGATTTAGACTATGCTTAGAAGTACATCCAAGTAGATTTGACCTTGGAATATAAATCTTTGATATTCCTTTTAATTCATCTCCTAAATTTTTTAATATAGTGCATTGAAGAAATTTTAATCAATGACTTGTTCTAAAATATAACGATGAAAGAAATTCATAATGATTGATGGTTGTGTTACATACTTTAGCTACCATCCTAAACAAATAGAGTTATTAATGTTTTTCAAAGTGAAACAAAAGGTACATTCTACTATGTTATATTATATGCATGTGCATAAAGAAAATATCAAAAGACTGCATTACTACAATTACATTATGCAAATACATACAATAGAGAAGAGTGAAACATTTTTGCAAAATGTAGTCTTTATTGATAATATAAATGTATGGTGTCCCACACAAGCTGTGGGACTAACTATTTGAATGCAAATGATGGAAAAAACTATACATTTATAGATATAAAGAAGAAAGAATGCACATATAGAGAGAGGGAACTTGTCATTTCCTGAATGACGAATCTCAATTGTCTTGTTTTACAAAAATATTCAGCCCCTCTTGCTTATCTAGCCTCTAGTTGATGCTCTCCCTATGGCTCCTAGGTTTCCTGCATGTGTGAGAAAAGTTTTCTTAGAGAAATGAAGGATCACCAATCAATATATATGTTAACATCCATAAACATATAGCCTGATCCTCATAAGCATTAAGATAGCTTGCATACCATAGATGTCTAGGAAAACAAGAGTTATCAATAACATCTATCATATGCTCTATTTTATCTACCATGTTTTCTCATTGTGCAGGTATAGGTGAAATATTTATTGTTGTTTTGTTTCACCTGGTTATAGCATGTGGAGTGAAATGGGCTCCCACAAGGGTTGAGCCCAACATGCTACCCTCTAGTATCATTAGAGAGGGGTAGTCACATTTCATATCACCAATGTAATATTTGAAAACAAGTTTCATTCACCATGGTGATATTGATTAGAATAGATACCTTATTAATAAGAGTTTTCTCCTATTAATATGGTCAATCCTAATCAATAGAGACATAGAACAAAATTGGTTTGCAAATATTACATGATGTTTTGCAGTTTGAAATTCATAAGTATAGAGTTATCATGTTTTTGAGACAGTAGGATCTATCAAGTCCTATTAGGAGATGTCATGAGCTACATGGAGCATCTATAGGTTATGAGTGAAAGGAAATGGAACCCTAGAGGCAACAATGCATTTGATGTCTCAAAGAGCAATGCATGAGAAATGAAAATCACAGTAATGCAAATAAGTATCTAAGGTTACATTGCTATTCAACATTGCATTTGTGTGTTATGATCATTATATCATACAATGAGAGGTAAAAAATGATACAATAAGGTTGTTTATTGTAAGGAAATAGTGGTAAGTCTAAAATATAGAGGCATCATATCTATAAGTGACAAGGAGCCATAAATGAAGTATGCATGATGAGCAACATTTTGTAGTTATCAATGAAAGAAGATACATGGGACAATCATCTATATCAAAGACATCCTAGATGCATGAGAAGCAATGCTTGTGCAAGTGAAGGACAACATCTTGATGGTTATGATGGTGAAAAGCAATCAAGTGATAACGTGAATCATGATGGTATATGGACATCATCTTAAAGGAGTGGTGATCATTAACTCATAGTTGATAAGGCTGTGAAATCTTTGTGAGACCTTTACATTGCAATGGGGAGAGTTAGTGGAAACCATAGAGGAGACATCATGGGTGAAACACAAGATTCATGATAGACAAATTGAATGAGTTGACAAGGTAACATTCATGAATAGGTCTAATGTGACAAATAGATTTTCAATCCCAAGATGCACAATGATAGATTTTTAGAGTGGAAAGGAAGGCATTCATTATAGAGTATAGTATATAGTGTCCAATAAAGACCAATGAATATTGGTACTACTATTACATGGAAAAAGGAACAGTCAATAATGCCATGATAACCAATAATAGCACCAACCTAAAACGACAGGGTATCAAATAATGGAAAATAGGAAAAAATCCTTTTTTTCTTGTAAAACCCTTGAAATTCATGTAGCCATAACATAGGCATAAATGAAATAAATGCACATAATGAAAATTCATGGCCTGAAAGTTAGTGAAAAGTGTATTTTTCATGAAGGGATGGAAAACATGTAGAGCCTTTGAATTATACCCGTACTGTGCAAGGGTTTTGAATCATTTACCAAACCTATTTTTCTTTCATTGAGAAGTTTTTTTGTGTGGAACAGTTGATCGAGATTGTTCTTATTTCAACTAATCATCAAAAGGAGAAAAGGATCACACTATAGGAGAAGCTCTATTTCCAGAATTAGATCATAGAGAAATGACCACATAAGGAGAATGCAAAATGCGTACAAAGGCAGAGACATACAAAATGAAGATATTATCCAAAGGAAGGATTTCAATAGAAAACCCTTAAGGGTTTTATAGAAAATAACATAAAATAAAGGTCAAAACAAGAATGTGAAGAAATTATGAGAGCATGAGAAAAAACTCATAAACTAAAATATCTTCAACATTTTTGCATAATAAAGCATGAAAAAGCATTGTTTTCATAGGTAAGGAAGAAAAGAGCAATGCCTATACAAACTGAGGCTTACCTAACTCAGCCTGAGCATAAAATCTACATAAAAACAATTGAAAATCTCCATGAAACCTCCAATTGCATGAAACCATGGCGGTGTGACCCTCATAACAACAGGGTTTTCCAGAAACTTTAAAATGCAAAATGAAAGATGCATAGAATGTTTTCCTATGTTTTGTCTTAGGGTTTTGTTTTGCCCTAAGTTAGGCCGATAAGTGAAAAAGAGATTTTTTGCCTATCTTTTAAATATTTGCAATGAAACTAATGTATACCCATGTTGTGGTCAACAGTTATGCCCTAGTGAGCCTTGTGTGCTTTTTTTTGTGTATGCATGGGAGCTTTATGACTTGTAAATTTTGCTTTGACTCATGTATGGTCGAACTAGTGCTTTGTTTTTTGCATTAATTTGAATTGTAGAGCATTTGGTTTAAATGATATTGTTATAAATCATTAAATCAAATTGATATTTCAAATGCAGAAATGAAGTGTCATGCTTTGTAAATGCATTTATGTATTTTGTTGAGTCCTTATGATTTGCAAGCATATATGTATTGGTTGAATTAGTTTGTCGACCAAGGGAGAGGATATAGGAAAATTTTTACTTGATTTTTAGAGGGAATGGTAGTATATAGGAGCTGGTTTATTATGCCTTTGTGATGGACATGGTAAAAGTTGACCTTTTCAACATTTTGGAGCTCTTTAGGGGGAGTTTCGGTTGCTACTTTTTGGGCTTTTTGGAGGAATCCGACCAAACAAAGTTTCTAGATCCTTTTTTGGTGGATTTTTGGAGGGATTTTTGGATATAGTCACTTATTTAACTCATTTTATAGTTAGTTTTGATTATGCTCTAGCTTGTACTTGGTGACTTTTGGATTCCTTCTGTAGTTTCTACATTTTTTGTAACTCTTTTCAACATGCATACCAATGATGACCTTGGACATCAATGATTTTGAGTATTTTTCCTTCTCACTTTGTTCTTTATTGTTTGTATCTAATTGATTGATCAAATTACTTGTGAAGTTTTGTTTATGTCCTTGTAATTTTGTCTCATGCTAAGCACCTTTTTGTAGAAAAGTATGTTGTTGCAGGTTATAATCTATGTCAAAAATGAAAACACTTTTAGTTGTGAAAATTCTTTCCTTTTAAAAGTTTAACATTTTAGCCTCCTTATAAAGTACTTATGCAAAGACATATGAAAGTGAGTTGTGTAATCCTAATTCAGTCATTGTTGAAATTGTGTAGGCAAGTTGTGTTTGCAGGTTCTAGTTAGTTTTGGTGCATCACCTTTAGTTTAATTTTCAGTTTTTCATTTTGAGTTCTCTTTCTTACCATTTTCTTTGGAAAATCAATAGAATAGGTGATTACCATTTAGGATCTAGCCATATTTGGAGGTCCACTCCAAGTTTAGGTGACCCACAACCTAGGAGTGTTCCCTTGTTATTCCAAAATGCTAAGTTTTGCAACTTAGCAAGGGTGTAGTTTTGAGAGCTAACAATTTTGGCATGCATGGTGGGACTATCGAATCAAGATAGTAGAAGAAAAATACATATTTTATTGGTTTTGATATGCAACCAATGAGTTTCAAAACTTTGAGAGCTTAAATATGAATATCTGGTAACTCTGAATGTGTAGGTTAGCAAAAACTAGTGTAGAACAAAATATGAGAAGGATACAAACAAGAGGGAGTGATATTATTTTTGAATACTTGCAATTGCCACCACCTACAAGAAATGGAAGAACAATAAAATGAACTCTTGTTTCATCAAAAAGAGTCCAGTCAACACCGCCTAGTTTTAAACCAGCAGTAGCAATAGCAAGTGTATCGATACCTTTAGTTTATGTGCCTGTTAAACCAGTTCAGGTCAATCCAATGGCTGCACAAAGGAATCAAACTTTCATTCCATTTAATGGAGGCATCCGACTTAACTTTCAGCAACACGATGATATTCCTATGGCTGCATTGAAGATTTTACCTTTTTTCACTGGGGAGGATCAAACTACTCCCATTGAGCATATCAAGGACATGGCCTCACTATGTGGAGTCCATCACATCACTCAAGAAAATGTTACAGTGAGATTGTTGGCTGCTTCACTAAAGGGGAAAGGTCTTTAGTGGTTTAGGGGTTTGGTGGTTGGTTCTATAGCAAACTGGGATGAGATGGGAGTAGCATTGAACAAGCAGTTTGAGGACTAGTCTGATCGTTGAGCAAGTGACTACAATGAAGAGAGCTCCTCAGAAGCAAATGATGGGTTTTAACTTTCATTTCCAGAAGACATGGAACATGATTCCTATTATGGTTTCTCCAGAGTGTGCATTTGTTTATTACTTAAAGGCCCTTAACAATGATATCTTTGTAATGATAAAATCCATGTGAGGTACCTCTCTACCAACTACATTTGACATTGCAGTGAGGGTAGAAAATGGTCTTATCCAAGTGGGTAAGATTGCACCTAGACCACCAATGCCTATTTTCCTAGAAATTTAGCCTTCCACGCCCTTGCAAATACCACCTTTTGCTCCTATACCCGTTGTTCTAGTATTACTAGCTACCGTTAGTTAAGAAAAGGTTGTCCCAACCTAATCTCTTGAGTTGCAGGAAATAAAAGGTTTACTTTAGTCTTTTGGAAATGAGTTAGTGACCATGAAGAAGCAATAATTCCAAAATTTTAAGCCATATTAGCCTCAAAATCAAGGGCAGAACCAACCTTATCAAGCTAATAGGTAGTCATATCAGGGGAATTACCAAGGTGCAAGGAATAACCTCAATCTAAGGTCTTTTTAGCCATACAATCTAGCTCTAATCAGTTTAGTTAAGGACCTTGTACCTGTTTAGAATAACCTTGGAGTTGATTATGAGTGGTGCTTTCCCTACAACCAACCCCATAATCAAGCCACATGTTCAAATGGGGTTATCAATCAAGCTTTGATGGTGTAGAATGTTTCAATTATGCAGAGTGTTCCTAATGATGAATTCCCACAACAACAAAATCTTCCTCCAAGTGATACAACTCTCCTGAATTGTCAAGGAGATGAATCTTGTGGAGTGAGCAAAGATGATTCTCCAATGGTAGCTAATACTAGAGCTAAGAAGAGGGATTTTGAGGTTGGAAAATCAAAAAACAAAGAAGTAGAAGCTGTTGGTCCATCTACATCTCAAGTGCCACACATATTGTAAAGAAATTCATAAGGTGTTGCCAAAGAGTAGTTTGGGAATCAGCTCCAATCATCAAACTTGCAAGCATACCCTGCTATTGTAAGGACTCACCAAAAGGTAAGCACTACTACACCTTTTAGCATTGTTGAGCACATGAAGAAAATGAATGTGACAATTTCTATGTGGGATTCTTTGTCTATCCCAAGCCAAAAAGACTTATTACAATCTACATTTTCTGATTTAAGTGTTTCAAGTGATGTTTCAGTTGACCAAGTTAAGGTTGTTTTTACAAATACACCTCAAGATAGTAGTGAGTAGCTAGGTAAAGATGTAAAAACTCCCCCTTTTTATGTATCTTTTATAATAGGGATAAATTGGTTCAAAATTGTATGGTAGATTAGGGGGAAGTAGTTTTGTCACACCCAAAAAAATTGCTGATAGGTTAGGTTTGAAATATCAACCTCTTGAAAAGTGAGTGGTCCGTCTTGATGGGTTAGCCATTAACACTGTAGGTGTCATTAAGGATGCAAGTCTTACTTTACATGCCTTCCAAAAATTTTACATTCCCCAAGATTTGTTTATCATTGATTTACCACCTTACTTTGCCTTGTGTTTGTCAAGAGATTTCACTGCCAAAATAAGAGGTTACTTGTCCTTAGATTGGTCTCACATGCTATTTAGGACTAGATATGGGATAAAAGTAACCATTAATTTTGAATCACTTTCCAAGGACCATATTGAGCCCTATGTACCAAGTACTGTTCATGCCAATTGTGTTCTTTTTTATGATAGTGAGCATGTTGCTGCTCAAGAGTTAATTTCACAAGTTGAAAATGTCCCATATATTCTTCTAAATGAGTGGGCAACAAAAAATATGGAAGATGAACCAGGTAAGAATATTAAGGAAAGAGGCCTGGGTGTGTATATGTTGCATGAACCTAATGCAGTCATCCCAAATCTTGAAAAGAAAGTGGAACAACAACTAGGACAAGAGAATGAAGTGTGGAAAATTTTCTTTAATGGCTCTAGAAGAAAGAATGGAGCTAGTTGAGGTGCAATGCTTGTGTCCCCACAAGGTGGAAAGAATTATTCTTCTTTCCATTTTGCATTCTCTCGTTTTAACAATACTGCTAAATATGAAGGTTTGATTCAGGGCTTGGAATGGGCAAGGAAAAGGAAGATTAGCTTCCTACATATATTTGGGGACAACGAGTTGATAGTTTACCAGGTAAGAGGCTTGAATGTGACTAAAAATGATGTGCTTAAGTCTTACAAGCATAGGGTGTGGGACATGATAGAGGAATTCAATGCTTTCAATTTGATTTCTATTCTTGGGAATCAAAATAATCATGCTGATAGGCTAGATGCAATATATGCTCAATTTGACATACCTATTGATATTAAGAAAGAAAAGGTGTAGCAGTATGTTAAGGTTGTTGTAAGGCCATCTATTCCTGATAACAACATTCATTGGAATTTTTTTGAGAGTGATGAGAAAGTATTGAGTTTTCTACTCGAAGAAGATGAGTTCTCAATGGTAAACTAGGAGAAACGTAAGCATCAATATGATGATCAAGTCATTTAGTTGAGAACTAACAAGCTACCCAAGGGTCTAGTCACCTTGGAATTTGTTTTTAGTACTGATGATCAGTTAAAGAAAGGAAAGACTAGCATGTAGGTCAAGGAGGAGCATTATGAAGAACTTGAGATATTCAAAGGTAAGCTCCTCAAAATTGGGAAAATATGTTCACAAGAAGATAGGCAAGCTTTTATTGCTCTTTGTCAGGAATTTCAAGATGTATTTGCATGGGAGTACTCATATTTAAAGGGATTTGATCCCCAAATTTCCCAACATACCATAGAATTAGAGCCAAATGCAAAACTTGTTAGGCAGAAACAAAGGCCTTTAAATCCCAAAATTGAGCCTCTTATGATAGAAGAATTGACCAAGCTGATTGAGGGAGGCATCATTTTCCCAATCAAGCATACATCATGGGTCTCTAACCTTGTCCCAATTAGAAAGAAAAATGGAGAGATTAGGCTCTGTGTAGACTTTAGAGACCTCAATAAAGCCTCATTAAAAGATCATTATACGCTGCCCTCTATGGAGCAGATCCTTCAAGTAGTTGTTGGTTCTGAAAGGTTTTCCTTGCTTGATGGTTATTCAAGCTATAACCAAGTCTTGGTTAAGGAAGAAGATCAATACAAGACTACTTTTACCACAAAGTGGGGTACTATGGCATATAAAATAATGTCATTTGGTCTATCTAATGTTGGTGCCACCTTTCATAGGGCCATGGATATGACATTTCAAGGTCTGATTTATAAGCTAGTGCTCATTTGCCTCAATGATATAACAGTGTTTTCTAAGAATGCAAATGATAATCTTTCCCATTTGAAACAAGTGTTTGAGAGGTGTAGGGAATTTGGAATATCCCTTAACCCCCAAAAATGTATTTTTTTTGTTCATGAAGGCAAGACTCTTGGACACATAGTGTCAAAATAGGGGATCACCATTGATCCAGAGAGAGTAAGTGCTATCTTAGCCTTGCCTTTACCCAACCATAAAAAGGGGCTGCAAAGATTTCTTGGCAGAATTAATTTTTTGAGAAGGTTTATTCCAGCTATTGCAAATCTTTTGAAACCACTAACTGCCATGTTGAAGAAAAATGCAAGTTTCAGTTGGACCAGAGAGGCCAAGCGCAGTTTTGAAGCAATTAAAGAGGCCTTATTAGCAGTTCCTACTTTGGTAAATCCAAACTTTTCAAAAGACTTTATTCTGTATGCCTTTGGTAGCATAGACACCATCTCTGCAATGTTGGTACAACAGAATGATGATGGTTTAGAGCATCCCATTACCTTTTTCAGTCCACTAGTAGAATTTGGCAAATAAATGACTATGTGACTAAAACTAGTAGAATTTTGCAAATAAATGACTAATTTGGTCATTAGGTAAAATCACAACTAAATGACTAAATAAATGATTAATATTAGAAAAATAAAAATGACTAAATAAATGACTAATATCAGACAAATAAAAACGACTAAATAAATAACTAAATAAATGTGCTCATTATTAAAATCTTGGCCATAAATTTCATTTTAATAAACATACTCTAAAACCTTCATCAAGACCTTATTTTCAATCGTAGCCCACCATAATTAATAATAAAATATTACAAATAAAATTACTAATAAATATTTTTTGTGGAATAATTTTTTTTTTTGTGGTGTCATCATATGAACACCAAAGTTTCTTCTAAATTGAATGCCCAACTCCTCAAAGGGCCCAACTATGTAGTGTGGAAGATAAATATGCGTACAATTCTCAAATATATACTAAGCTACTTATAAGTTTACATACTCTACATTTACTAGAGGAAAATAATAATATTATAAATAGTTTACAAGTATGATTATATAAATTAGTTAAATTATAATAGAAGAGATAAAGATGGAGATAAAAAAGAGATAGAGACAAAGAAATATAGAGGTAGAGAGATAAAGAGGAATAGAGATATAGATGGAGAGAAAGATTGAAAGAGAAAGGAATAGAAAAAAGAGAGATAATACAAGAGAGATAGAAATATAAGAGATAGAAAGGGAAAGAGAGATAGAGAAAATAAAAACTAACTTTTGATTACTTGTTTCATGCCAAAAATCCAGGAATGGTATGTGTCCTTGGGGAGTTATGCTCAAGGTAGCATGGCGTTTGATATAGACAGACAAACTTATAGAGAGAGAAAGACATAAAAGATAGAGGGAGATAGAGATAAGATATAGAGAGAGAAAGACATAAAATGGAGAGGGAGATATAGATAAGATATAGAGAGGTGGATAGAGAAAAAATAAATTGAATTCCTGTAATAAATTTACTATTACAAATATATAATTTTTTCTATTGAAAAATTATATTTAAAATATATATTTATTAAGTGAATACTAATTGAGACCTTTGTTACATAAACAACATCATTTTCTAAATGACCTACCAATTGACCTCATGTACTACACATATGTCCGAAAACACCAAAATTTTCTCTAATTGACCTTTCATACCTCTTCAGCGTACCTATTTCACACCAAGGTGTGATTGCTAGTAATAATTATATTATATATATATAACATGTAAAAATGTGCTCATTATTAAAATCTTGGCCATAATTTTCATTTTAATAAACATAATCTAAAACCTTCATCAAGACCTTATTTTCAATCGTAGCCTGCCAAAATGGAGAAGTGAGTCGAAACCTTATTTTCAGGCATAGCTTGTTAAAATGGAGAAGTGAAGGATGAAACCTTATTTTCAAGGTAGCCCACCAAAATGGAGAAGTGAAAGCACGACGCCTACTTTTGGATTGCAACCTCTGCCCATTTTTCCGCATTGAACACGATTTGTGCAGAATCTTGTGGTAAGTCACTTTCGATGGTTTGAATTAATTTTACTTTTCAAATTTGTATGCTGTCAGGCCATATGATCCATTCTTTTTTATCTTTCCTTCTACACTTCAAGCTTGGTTATCCTGTAGATGGAGCATGTTCATCATGCTTTTCAATTTTTTGTAATGAATTTGGTCTTCATCTGCTTCTACTTTCCCATATGCTTCTTTTATCTGTCCTTACATTTTTATTCAATCTTTACGAAAAATTTGCATTCTATTGGAATGATACATTAATATTTTCCCTTCACTATGGAAATTCTTTCCTTAACCTTTTAACTTTTTTTGTGGCTCTCTTGTATTTGTAGCTACTTGGCACCATTTAGAAGATACATTTTATCAATTGCTCATATCAAAACATAAAATGTCAATAGTAAACTGTGCAAAATCCTATTGTATGTTGGTAAACAGGTATCATCATACTTTATTTTAACTGAGGAAATTCATCTTGGAGGTTAAGCTTTATACATAACCAATTAGAATATTTTGTGTAGAACTTTGACATGCTTTTGTTTATGTGGTCCATTAGATTGGCAGGGTCCTCTATACCTTAGTGGTTAGAATTTCATCCTCATCACTTGCTTGAGTTGACTTGGTTTCATCAGGAAACAAGTGATTTGTTGATGCAGTGCAAAGGAAGAAAACCAATCACTTGAAAACATGTTCCTCAACTATGGACTAAATCCATATAGTTTCTTCAAATTCATAAGATAATTCACCATGTAAATGATCATTACAAGAGCACAAATCCAAGTTTCCACTTTTCTTGACCCAAATAAGTTTAATCATCATCTTTAGACTCATTAGTATGGACTCCATCTCACTCAAAGCACTCAACACTAGGACCTGAGTGCATTACCCAAATGGATTTTCACTCAAACCTGTCTTGAAAGCTAGTAGTCCTCCAAACATAAACTGTCAGAGATATCCTTTGAAACAGACCTCCATTCAAGACTACGATGGCTTTTAGGATACCCCCTTAAGGGGTTTTAAAACATATCAAAATATCATCATAGGTTGTTTTAAGAAACAAGGCTCAAACCTGACTGTTACCATTCCAAATTAGGTCTGATTGGGCTTAAACTGCACAAGGGTTTATTGATTTTCTTATCTCTAGTCTCAAACTCATTCAATCAACACTTCAAATAGTCTTCATTAGGTTTAATCATGCTCACAAATCTATCAGAAGTCTATTTTCATAAACATTTTAACAAACCCTAGGCTTTAGGCTATTTGGCTGTCCCAAAACTCTATTTTCTTAGACAATACACATATTTTTAGTCCTAACCTCTCTCTTTTCACATATTAGCCTATACCTTATGGTCTGAAACCTCAAAAACATGAAATTACATTCCATGTGGAATCTTTTCACCAAGAATTAGAACATTTCAACGGAAAAGTTGGGAGAAACACAAATTTTTATGTCACTGTTCACCCTAAATCAGGGTTTCCATTGTTTTCAAAAAATTCCCAATATCTTATTCAAATTTGAACCAAATTGTATGAAACAAACTTTGGAGGGAAGGATATTGAGCATATTTTTACCTAAAAACAATTTTAAGTGACCTCCTACTCGTATTGGGCCATACATGAATTGACACAACTATTTTCAATAATTTCTAAGAGAAGATAGAATTTATTTATGATTCTCCATCACAATAAAATTCCTCCAACTCACTACATCTTCAATACAATCTCCCCCTAGCTTGGAAATGAGTTACAATTCCTTTTTAAAGGCTTTACAACTTCCTCCAAAAAATGAAACCAACTCAAACTACCCTAACACCTTTGGTATTCCATCCTTGTGCATTTTTTGCACTTTTTGCATCTTTGTATGACAAATTTTCATATTTTTACAAAATTTGACATAATAGACTCAAATGACCATCCTAATGACCTCAAAACATGAAAAATGACTCAAATGGCCTTACAACAATGTTGAATCATCAAAATTTAATCAACCTTCAAGATTTTCTCCATGGAAACATGACATTGTCAAGGTGCTCCTGCACCATTTGTTCTCTAGATATAGTTAATTTTTGTTCCTATATATCCTCAATGATGTAAAGCATATTATGTGCATGTTGATGTATCCTCAACATTTATAATATCTAACCAACATATAATTTTTAGGATCTAACGAAATTTCCAAATTGATGCATGACGAGTTTGGTTTTTAAGTTGAAGGAACATAAAGGTATATTAATTTAGGTAGTATTTGTAATGTGGACAATGACGTGCTTGTAGATGTTCTACTCATATGTTAATTACTAATTAGTACTTTCCACAACTAAAGTTACTAGATTTGGGACTTTGCATCCAAATTTGATGGTTGCTATCTAGCCAATTAATGTTTCTCTCATCTCTTATCTTACTAAATGTGTAAGATTTTTTCTCATTTATTCTACCTTAAAGATTTTTCCTTCAATCATGGTGAAAATGGGATTTCTTTTCTCTTCACTTTATTTTGAAGCTTGTAAGATGTTTTTGTTATCAATGACAAGTGGAGTGTTTTGAAGTCCAATCGACCTTTCTTGGTTTTGTTGTGGCAACTTCGTGACTTGAAATCTTTCCAAAACGTCTTTCATTCCAATTAAATGAACATGGTTTTGATACAAAATTGAACTATTCTTTTTGCATGGTACTCATACATTTATAACATGCGGACAATAATGGAAGCTACATTTAGACTGAGTGAAGGAAGTTGATTTTCCTATGGAATTAGTATCATCTTCTTTATAGTTTTCCCAACAGCTTGACAGGACTATGTTTTCTACTTACAATTCCTCCCTTTTACTTTTTGTTGAACTATTGCAGCAATAGATATAGGAATAGAAAGAAATCATACAAATCTAAATTGGATCAAGGAACTCAAATCTTGGTAGATGAAGTTGAAAAGTTGTGAGATTGTAACTGATTAGTTGAGAGAACTAGAACAATACCCGATGTTAGGGTTAAATAGGAAATATTTAAAAGATTAAAAAGATAAAATGAAAAATAATATAATATATTTACATTTCCTTTAATTTTGAAGCATATAATGTGTAGCCACTGGAACAGTGTTAGGTCTTGTTTGTAGACAGATCACATTTATATGGCTTTGAGCATTATGTGTCCTTATATTTGAGATACTTCTCAATTTTTTTGTGTCCACTGATATTGTAACCATGTCCTCAAGTGGATAGATTTAATGTATGTATTTCACATTGCTTTTCTTTCATGTATAAATATGAAACTCGTTGTAACTCTTTTTAATGTTCAATATTATTGGTGATCTTTATTATGACCACATAATAAAGTTTCCAAAGTTTCACATATAAATAGAGCATATTACATAGGTGGAAACTATATGCTTTTTTTTTTTTTTCTCATCATTGCATGTTTCAGTTTTTGCAGGAGAAGTCCAATAGAATTTGTGATTCCTTATACCAAGTATGTTAAGAGTTTCAACCATCCATTGTCTACTAGAATGTGTTTCAAAATGAAATTTGAAGCTGAAGATGCAATTGAGAAAAGGTACCTATAGACTCTTGTCCAATTCTATGTCATTGTAATCATTTTTCTGTAAATAATTCATAACGCTTGCATTCTTTTGTTGCACATTAAAACAACTTAAAAGTAAGTTTCTTGTCCATAGGTATGTTAATCATAGACTTACTATTCTATTTTTGGAGTTGGTACATGCAGATAGGAATGGACATTGAGGACTTTAAATGCTCCTGGCTTGTAGCACAAGCTCTTGAGCGAGAAAATGAGAGCCAAATTAAAAGAATATATGTATGCAGATAAGTCCATTTTCATTTGTGACTATCTATGCAATTTTGCACTAGCTGCTTGTTGACTAACAGTGGTTATGTTCATTTTTAGGCTAATTATAAAAAAGAAGATCCATCTTGTGTTGCAGAAGTTAAGGATTTATATAGAGAACTTGGAATCAAGGTTTGTTTATTCTTTCCTTTTCCATTATGAGATGTTAAAAGTGATCTTTTCTTTTCAAAGTTTCCACTATCAAATTGCATAGTTCACAGGAGAACTTACTTCTATTTATAAAAATGATATTAAGGGACATGTAGATTGAGTTGTCTATACAAATTTTAGAATTTGAACTCTTAAAATTAGCTTCCACTTTCTGAGGGGGCATGCAAATCATTTTTGAAGTTGAGTGTAAAAAACAAAGTAGCATGTAAAGAAAAAGGATGAACAATAATAAAGTGAAAAGTGGCTCTTCTATCAACCATGTAAAGTACAATGAAAGGAGTGTAGAGATGGTAGGGGTTTAACGTTTACAATGCAGTGGAACTTGAGTCACTGGGTTCACTAATATATTTGAATAAATTCACAAGTCTCGAAATCTTCATGGCATAGTAGTTAAGTTTGATATAATAATTAATAGAAAAACATTATTTGGCACATATTATGGTCTATACCACTTCTTCATGTATAGGACAATTGATGAATCAACATTTGTATGTATTCTATTTGACCCTCTCCAAAGTCTTATATGCCTGAAAGCTCTTTAATTATCCACAATATCCACATGCTATGAGCTCTGATACAAAGATTGTGCATAGTTCTTCTCATTTTATTCAATTTGGTCCTATTATTTTTATCCTATGATTCAGGCTTCAAACCGACCCCTCTCATTAGTATTTTTCTTTCATAACTATCTAGAAGAGGGTAATCAAAATCAGTACTGGAATATCTGAAAGTTGAAGATCCTTTCCTTGAAACTAAAGCTTTGTTCTCGACAAACTAGAGCTAAGACGAGCCAAGAACTAGTGGAAGGGAAGTTGAATGAAAACTGAGAGCAACTAAAATCCTTCCTAAGAAAAGTGCCCTTTCCACTATAATTGTTAGCTCTAGTGTCTCCTTGTTCCATTTTTCTGGCATCTCCTCATTTTTCATTTCTTGATAGAGAGCTTCTGAAAGATGTGCAAGATGTTCTTCAATCTCAAATATCAATGTTGAGATAAAATGGAAGCATTTCTCTTGCAAATAAGGTGCTAAATCATTTATCCTTGAAGGAGATTTATGTGCATGAAGAAAACTTAGGAGGTCTTCCAAAATATTCTTGGACCCCTCATCTATGGTATCTTTTATTTGACTAACCTTAGTTCCAAAATAAGTGTTAAGGCGACCAAACCAGTCTTCATCATTTGCCATCATAAATATAAAACTCAATCTAGGTAAATTGACACTTTTTAGGTCCCCTCTCTTGACAAGCCAACCCTTAGTAGTATTTAATTTGTGCAAATAGGTTTCAACATCTTTGTAACTTTCCAGAGATGTAACTATGGCTTCAAGGCATTTACCAACCTTAACTCTCTCACACAGATTTGCAAATTCATCAACTATTATTTGTTTCATCCTACTAACAAACAAGCTTTCAGAAAGTTCATCCCATAGACTCTTTGAGCGCTTCAAAACAATCTCACACACACATTGCCATGGAAACTCAACATTTGAACCAAAAACTATTTTTTAGCCACTCCAAGCTCCCTTCAAATAAATCAAGACTAACCAATGTTTCTTTGATCAATGTCTCATTCTCTGCAAGTTCCTTACCACTTTTCACAAGATCAAGCAAATAATTTCCCCCAAGCCTATCTACAGAGAGAATAGCATTTGCACATGTCTTAAGGCACACTAAGCAAGACTTTGATATAAATTCGCTCAAAAAAATCATCATGGTAGCTTGTAGCTTCTCTCTATGAGATTTCCACAAATGTACCTCATTGTCTAGGTTTGGAATCCCACCAAACAACTATGATCCATGTGGGACTACCAACACAGTCTTATAAAAAAGAGGCAAATCGTTTAGAACCTCCAAGAAGAGTTCCCCAACTTGACATAGTATTACTTGTATGACTGTTACCACACTACAGAAAATGGAACTGACTACCCCCACCTTATCGATCTATTGGTGGAGCTGTGAGGGGAGTTCCCCCAATGTAGTAATGTTAGACTGATAGTGTTAATTATAGTTCTACTCAATTATTTCATATGCAAAGTCTTCACTCATAATACCAATGATTTTATTTATGAGATAATTTTTATCCTGTTCTCTAGCAACCTGAACAGAACTATTGACCTGTCGATTGACATTGTAATTATAGAAAATAGGATCAAACTAGGTTACAACTTCTGTTGCCACAATAAATTTAAAGTCAGTAAGGAACTTAGAGATTTAGAAATATTCAAGAGGATACTTGTAGAGATGAGAGTGTATTATGGTGCAGGAGCACCTTGCTATGTATGCAAATTTTGGTCTTAGGATAGGATGCAGGGTTTTTGAGTCTTTTTTCATGCAAATAAGGTCATACTAGACCACTTATGATGTAAATTGGGTCTATTGGGTTCATTTTGTAAAAGTTGCATAGACTAGTAAAAGTGTCAAATGTTGTAAAATTGAAAAATTGCAAAAATTGCAACAATAAGAATATGAAGGGTCAAGAGTCATGTAGAAGTTATTAAGTTGGTTGTAGGAAGTTGAAACAAGTTGGAAAGGGAATAAATAGCCTCAATGCATCGTTGTAAGGGGCTAGGAAGAAGAATTTGAAGTTTGAAATGAAGAAACCCTTATTTTCTTTATTTTCCATGCCTTCATCCCTGTTCTGATGCTTTGTACGAAAGATATGGACTTGATCATGGCCTGAGACTAATTGGATGTGTTATTGGTTTGAGTCTTCTTTATTTTGCAACAATTTTTATTCATTTTTATTGAGTAATGTAAGAGATATTGTGGTTTTTGTGAAAGATACCTAAAACCCTACATTAGGGTAAATAGTGGAAAAATTTAATTGTGTTTCTATGATTTTAGCAGATGGAAATTGTTGAGAATAACTGAAATGGTTTTTCAATGGGTATACTTACATGTCCTAAGTTTTCAAGTTGTTTTGGTATGGTTTTTTATTGAAATCATGATGCCCTAGTTCTGTATTCTTAGGTGCAGCAGACTGGTAAAGACAGATTTGATGGTTTTACTATGCTTTTCTAGTGAATCAAAGGATCATTATAGGTAGTAAATGTTTGGGAATGGTTTTAGATGTGATTTGGTCCCTCTTCAATGTGGGGTTAGTTGAAAGTAAAATAAATTGAGTGTTTATAATCACCTTACTGTCATGGCGGATTGTGACTGTCACAATCAAGGCTGAGGTAGAGTGTATTTTTGAGTTCCTATGGTTAATGATTATAAAATACTTCAAGAATAATTTTTTGAAGTGTATTCCATGCTCTTGAAACTATGGGGAAGGACAAAGAGTCCCTTTTAGTTGTGGGTGTCAATGTTGACAAGCTTGATCAATCTCAAGAAGTCTAAACATGCCTAAATTGTAGAACACTAATCCATTTTTATGAGTGTTGCTACAAAAAAAATTTATCCTATCTTTTGATATGTCTTTAAAAATCTTAAGGGGAATCTGAATATATGTTTGGAATTCAATTTGATGATCTATTTCAAGATATATGGTCTGACAAACCTTATTGTAGGGCTACTAGCCAAGGACAGTCAACAAGGGAAAAATTGATTGATGAAGGATCTAAGTTGCTAGTAGGGTTTTTTGAGTTTGAATAGGTTGGTATTAACTTGTGAAGGGTCCATCAAGAGATAGCTTAAGTATTATATTGTTTTATTCCTCAATTGTGTTATTGCCAAGAATGCTCCAAATGAGCCAAGAAAGCATGAATCATGTGAACACTGCCTGGTTGAGTTGATAAGTTTGTGTTTATCCTCCTTGTACTACATCATATTCTTAGCTAGATCATTTCCATTGCCAAATATTTTTGTTGAGTTTACCATTTAGCCTTTCAAAAAAGTAATGCCTACCAAAGAATAATGAAAAAAATCTAACTTTGGCACATTGAAGCTCTATGCATTACATGTGCATCACAGTTGTTTGAATGATCATTTCCCCCATAGAGAGAAGCTACCTCATTTTTGAATTCAAGCTACCTAGTAGCGATAAGTAGAATTAGCAGAATCAAGGATGTATTAAGTTGTTGTCATATGAGAATTCCAGAGACCATGACTTTCACTAGTTGATTTTCAAAGAAGAGAGCTCATGGCAGGGGAGGAGCCAATGCACCTTAAAGATACCTATCAGGATTATTAGGATATATTTCATTAATGTAGGGGGCAACCCTATCTCAGTTCTTAGCATGATCACAAGAGATAACATAGTCATCCTCAGGAGCTTTTAAAACACTATTGTTTAGAAGGTGGTTTACTGATGATTTCCCCTACCTATAACAATATTGGAAGGTTATATTTTGATATCGTGGATAATAAGAAAGGAATTTTTAATAATTCTCCATAATTTCCAGCTTGAAATGTCTTTAGATCACATTGCATGGATAATGAAAAAATATTCCCTTTCCACTTCAAGAACATTATGGTTTTTATTTAATGCCAGCTTTAGGCAATTTACAAGAACTATAGTTTTAGCCTTTTTATTTGCAATACAGGGTAGGTGAACAACAAAGGCTGTAAATAGTTTTCCTTCTTGATCTGTGAGGAGATTTCTTGCCAAAATATGCATAATGCCACAATCATAATACCTGCCAATCAATTGTGCACATATTAAGTGAATGGAGGTTCTGGAGAAACAATGGAACTTTCTTGAGCTTGTAAAATAGAGCATAAACATATTTGAGCGAAATGGTCATAACAAGATTCATAGGAAAGGACATGTCAAGATTATCAAATCTTAGGAAGGGAATCTTATTTGTCAAATTGGGCATTCAATTCATTTGTTTAGAAATATTATAGTCAATAACATTTTTGTTGTGATTGGCATTAACATTTGCTTTTGAATAGCTAGCTTAGCTAGATTCATTAGGAAGTCTTCTGACATGTTGATTTACCATAGAACAATGAAAAGCAACCTTTTTGTTCTTCATATAAGATGCAAGTTTTTGGTATAAATGTAAAAGTATAGGATAATGTGTTTATTTAAATTGGCCATATTTGATGCTTGGTTATATATTTCTTACAACTTTTACTATTGAATTTAATTTTAAAACTATACCTTCATCAAAACATACATGTTAGTTATGTAAATTTTTTGTTTTGATATGAATGATTTCTTAAGCTACCAAAGGAGCATCTTTATTAGCAGTTTCCTTGACCTAGCCTTAAGCTATTTTTGGGAGCATGGGTAATAACACTTTGCTTCGAATGACTTCTTTCAAATGACTCCTTTCAATTTTGACATAGTTGCATTATTTTTATCTATAGATTTCTTCCTTCTAGCTGGCTAGCTATTTGTCATTATTTTTTATTCTTATGTTTAGCTATAGGAAGATTTAATGATGATAAACAAGGGAATATCAACATCAAATGCTACTATAAAAAAATTTCCCACTCTCCCCATCCCCTGCTAGTGTTTGAACTTCTTGCGCACATGGTGGATTATAGCCTGGGGGTACCCCACGGCCCCCCTTTGCCCATCCCTAACCCGAGCCTTGCCTTGTCTCATGCAAAATCATGTCCCTTAGGAGACACTCCTAGCGAGACAAGTCTTTTGATTACGGATCTTCTGGTGCCGCCTGTGTCTTTTGTTGAAGTGTCGGCTATTGAGATTCCTTCTGAATCCCTTGGGTGGAAAGATGTTCTAACCAATGGTAAACTAGGACCTCTCCCTCCTCCTTCTCATAGGGATGAGGTCATTGTGTCTAGAACTAACTTTTCTATTTCTAATTTGGTCAGTGATAGGATTCTCTCATCTATGGAGAATGCAATAGTGGGTAGGTTTCTCTCTTTCTTCCCTACTGTGAATATGGTCAGGAAATGGGCTGCTATTAAGTTGCAACTTAAGAGAAGTATGGAAATCTGCACTATGTCTAGTGGGATTTTCCTCTTCAAGTTCATGACACCAGAAGATCTATTATTGGTTTTGTCTTCAATACCTTGGGTGTATGGTAAACATAGTTTGGTTTTATGCTGCTGGAAACTAGGGTTTAACCCTGAGGTGGACCTCAATAAGTCGGCTTCGGTTTGGATTCGCCTTTGTGGGTTGCCATTGGAATACTGGGATGAATCAATATTCAAGAGAATTTGTGATTCCTTGGGAAACTTCATCAATTCCGACTCCATTACCAAATCGAAGTCTAGGTTAGTGTTTGCTCGCTTCTGCGTGAATATTTGTGTGAAAAAATACTTGCCTAACTTTGTAAAGCTCTACTCTAAATTCGGGTCATCGGTTCAACCTGTGTGCTATGAAAATGTTGTAGTATTCTATCAGAAGTGTGCTAAACCCAGGCACCTTATCTCTGACTTCAAGTCAACCTTTAACAAGGATCCTATCAAGGGAGACTCTGCTGCTCCTCCTGGTATTGAAGACCCGGCCAAAGATGATTCTGCATCTTTGACAACTTTCTCTAGCATTCCTAGCTCTGAGACTCCTCTACACGAGTTAGTGGCCAACGAATAATTTCCTAATCCTAGTGCTCCTATTCCTGAGTCTATGACCAGGATTGATCTGGCTGAGGGCCTAGCTAACCTGTTTGTAGCTAAGAATATGGCTAGTGTTAATGTGCTGGAATTAGATAATCCCGCTTCTAGCATTGCTTATGGGGATGAGGTCCCTATTGGTGGTGTGTTGTCGAAGGTGGCCTCAATTGAAACTAGTGAGACTGTTGGTGAAGAGGGTGAAATATGGGAGGATTTGGGCATGGGTGAGGCATCTGATTTCATCTTAGAAGATTTGAAACAAGAGTCTATTGTTGATGAGGAGAACTAGATTACTCTGAAGAAAAAAGGGAGGAAGAAAAAAGCGGATGTGGGAGGTGAATCCAAGCCAGGTAGGCCAAACCAAAGATCCACGAGATTAAGGGAAACCACAAATGAGATTGCCTTGGGAAAGTAGAGGACATTGGAAGTGTCCTCTAAGAAAGGTCAAAAATGAAGGCCATGTCTTGGAATATGTGTGGGATGAATAGCTCCCATAAGCAACTTGCCTTAAAGAATTATGTTCTGGAATATAAGATAGATGTCTTACTCCTACAAGAAACTAAAATGAAGAAAGCTAGTTTTGATAATATTGCTAAGTACTTATGGCCTAGGGATTCTTACTTTCACAGTGATGAAGGGGCCTCTAGAGGTCTAGCGATGCTCTAGAACCCTTCTAGATTAAATGGAATTGAACTGTTCTGCTGTCAGAATAGTGTTGGTGTCTCTTTTACCTTCCCTGGTGGCTCTTGGTCACTTATCAATGTGTATGCACCCAACCAAAGGAATACTAGACTAGCCCTATGGATGTCTCTTGCTAACTGGATACTTCAACTCCCCCATTTTTCCTTCAGAGAAAAGTGGTGGTCTAATTGACTACTCTAACAACATGGTTGATCTGTCACACTTTTTGAGTTCTACGGGCCTAATAGATATTGATTTATCGGGCCAAGCTTTTACCTGGTCCAATAGACGTATGGGTGAAGACTTAATTCAAGTTAGATTGGATCGCTTCCTATGTTCTTGCAACTGGTCTGGCCTACTTAGTGCCACTCTATGGGCTTTACCTAGGACTGTTTTTGATCACAATCCTTTGTTGTAACTTCGTGTGATCAGTTTGTAGTTTGACCTTATCCCTTCCACTTTGAAATCATGTGGAATTCCCACCATGATTTTAAAATGAAAATTGTTGAATGGTGGAATATCCCTGTGCATGGTTCCCCCATGTTCAGAATATTTTTTAAGCTAAAACACATTAAATGTATGGTAAAAGGCTGGAACAAAAAGGTCTTTGGGGATGTTTTCCAAGAGAAAAAAATTATTGGGGAAAAGTTGAAAATGTTTCAAAAGAGAATGGAGGAGGGTGATATCAATTTTTCCACTTGCACCAAGAGAAGGAGAACTGGTGGGAGTGGGAGAAAATTCTTAAGAAAGAGGAGATTTTATGGAAACATAAATCCAGGGTGCAATGGTTGAAAGAAGGAGATAGAAACACCTCCTTCTTTCATATTTTTGTTGTCAAACATAAGAGGAGGAACTAGATAAACAAGTTACATAATGCTCAGGGTGAGGTTGTTTGTTCACCCTCTCTCATTGGTTTAGTGGCTGCAGACTATTTCTAGAAGGCTTATGCGACTCCTATTGATGTTCCTAACTTGACTCTTGACAATTTGTTGGTTGACTCACTTCCAAATTTAATTTCCTAGAATGAAAATATGGGGATTCTCAGTGCTATCACTCTTGAGGAGGTTAAGCTGGCCACTTTCAGTATTGGGGCCTTCAAAGCTCCTGGCGCTGATGGTTTCCCTCTGGCTTTCTTTCAGACCTTCTAGAAGATCATTAGTGAGGACCTTGTTCTAGCTACTTGATATCTCTTCAAATCTAGTAAGATTCTTACGCAACTAAATCACACTTTCATTTCTCTTATTCCCAAGGTGGTGGATCCTCAACATATGGCAGACTTTCACCCTATTAGCCTTTGCAATACTTTTTATAAAATCCTCTCAAAAAATTTGGTCAACCGCATGAAACCTCTTCTTGATAAAATTATCAGCCCTACTCAAAAAGAGTTTGTTCCTGGGAGGCTTATCCTTGATGCTACCATTAGAACACATGAACTAATTCACTCAATGGATAGGTGCAACTATGCTAGAATGGCCCTTAAACTGGACATATCTAAGGCCTATGACAAGGTGATTTGGAATTTTGTCCCTAAAGTTCTTGCTAAGTTTGGTTTCAATCAATTTGTGATCAATCTTATTGAGGAATTTATTACTACTATTAAGTACTCTGTTTTGGTTAATGACTCTCCTTTTGGGTTTTTTCATGCTAGGAGAGGAATTAGACAGGGAGATCCCCTATCTCCCTATTTTTCTTATAATGGTGGTAGATGTTCTAAGCAGGAACTTCTCTAATATGTTGTCAGAGGGGTCCATAAGAGGAATTAAGGCTGCTTCCACCCTTGAGCCAACCGTGATTCAACAATTTGTGGATGATACTTTTCTATTTGGGAAAGCCTCGGTGTTGGAAGCTAGGAAATGGAAAAACTGTCTCAACAATTATGCTGCTTGCTCTGGACAATGCATTAACTACAATAAAAGCATGATTTAATTCTTCAACAATACTCCTAACCTGCAAAATTGGGTGACTGTTGTTTTGGGCTGTTAGAGTGGTTCTCTCCCCTTGGTTTATCTTGGACTACCCCTAACTATCAAAGATGTCACTCTTGAGTTTTGGAATTCTATCCTTGAAAGGATTCAAAGGAAGCTTGTTGGCTGGAAAGGCTCTCTTCTCAACCATGCTAGTAAGCTTCAGCTTCTTTATGTTGTTCTTCAAGGTATCCCTATCTATTTCCTATCCATATTTAGGATACCTAGATATATTGCTAAATTTTTTGAGAAAATCCAAAGGTCCTTCCTCTAGTCAGGCACTAAGGAAAAAAAGAAACTCGCCTTGGTTAAATGGGATAAGGTTTGTCAACTGAAAAGTTGTGGTGGTCTTGGGATAAGAACCATTTCTAATTCTAATAAAGCTCTTATGGCCAAAGTGGGTTGGGATCATTTGAGGGATAGGAAGGATTGGTGTGAAATAATGAATGCCAAATACCTTTTGAACCGGCCGTTGATTGTCTGCCTTTCAAAAGCCCACCCTACGAGATCCTTGGTTTGGAAGGGTATTTGCAGTCTTCAAGACCTTATGAGGAATGGGACCAAATGGAAGATAGGTAATAGTAATAAAATCAGATTTTGGGAGGATTCTTGGTTACTTGACTCTTCGCTGGATTTTCTGAATTCAGATTCCTTAAGGGTTGGGCTCAACAAGTGTTTGGTATATATATTAGTGATTATCTTCTTAGACCCTTGAGAGTTAGGAAATGGAATGGCATTAGCCTTTGCTGTCCTTTATCCCCTAATCTATGTCTTCTAGCCAAGAAGCTGCAGTAGTTACTCTCTCTCACCAGGATACCCCCTTCTCACCATGGGGATGATTTCTTTTGGATCCATGATAATCAGGGTGATCTTACTGTTAAATTGGATTACAAACGTCTGACTAATCAAGGTGTAGTCAATAATATATGGAAAAAGGTTTGGAATAAATACATGATACCAAAATTTAACTTCTTTTGGTGGACTGTATGTCATGACAAAATTCTTACTTAGGATAATCTAAGGAAAAGGGGATTCCAGATCCCCAACAAATTTCTTTTGTGTAAATGCAATGAAGAATCAGTTGATCATCTATTGTTACACTGCCCCTTTGCTATTGAGGTGTGGGAGATGGATTTTGGAAGATTAGGAATACAGTGGATTATGTGCAAGGACATCAAATCCTTTATTTTGAGTTGGTCGAGCCCCTTTACCCATCTGCTAATTCATGAAATATGGAACCAAGTTCCTCCCATTATATGTTGGTGCTTATGAAAAGAGAGGAACATTAGGATCTTCAGGAACACTAAGATGAACCCAAAAGAGGTATTTGGTATAGGAGCTTGGCTCATTGAGGAAAATATTCCTCTCTTTGAAGGGAGAACCCTGGATAAAGGTCCCATAGAGTTGGAAATAAGCATAGCTAAAGCTTGGCATCAAAACCTAGATGCCAACTTGTATGACAACTCCAAAATTCTAGCTAGGAGAGCCACTATTTGGAAACCCCCTCACAAGAGCTAGTTTAAACTAAACTTTGATGGGAACTCCAAAATTATAGCTAGCTAGGAGAGCCACTATTTGGAAACCTCCTCACAAGAGCTGGTTTAAACTAAACTTTGATGGGAACTCCAAAATTATAGCTAGCTAGGAGAGCCACTATTTGGAAACCCAATGACAGGAGCTGGTTTAAACTAAACTTTGATGGGGATGCTAAGGGCAACCTAGGCAGAGCAAGTATAGGAGGTGTCATCAGGGACCACAAAGGAAAGTTGGTGGCTAGTTATGCTGGTGGGATTGATCTCCATTCTTCTATGATAGTGGAAGCTAAAGCGTTGTTAAAGGGATTACAAATAGTTGTTTCCCTGGGGATAGAGAACCTGCACATTGAAGGTGACTCTAAGTCCATTATTGATGCAATTAATTTTGATAGACTGTTGGGGTGGAACAGTAAGGATATTCTTCTTAACATTAGATTCCTTGTGTCTAAATTAAAATTAAAGGTGGCCAGTCATATTTACAGAGACGGGAACCAAGTGGTTGACGCCTTAGCCAACTTTGGCTCTCACTAGAAATTGTCCAAATGCTGGTGTGATTTAAGTCTACTTCGGCCAAATATTCAGAGTATTATAGTGCAGAAAGAAAGCCCTTACTTGACTCATGATGGAAATACAACATGTGCTTAGCTGGATTCTTGGGGGGTCCACAAGCTTTTTCATTGGGCTTAGTGGTCTTATTATTTTTATGAGATGGATGATTAGCTGTATTGATGGGATGGATACTAAGTTGATTTTTTCAAATTATAGAATGGATCCCGTTTGGAAAAAGGAAATCATGTTTTACAGTGACAAGTACTGGTTGATTAACTCTAAGCTAGACCATACTTGTTGTAATCTCCTTATGGGGATTTTCTTAAGATCGCGGAGTTTCAAATTCTGTGTTTTCTAATTTGATGTGACTTGTAATTATGAGACTAAGCTCCTTTTTGGATTTTCTTTATCCGCTATTTTGGTTTCATGCCTTATAGCTTCTATCTGTGGTATAACTAAAATTGACCAACCTCTAATTGCTATCAATTTAGAGATTTCTAAATATGGCTCCACGACTATCCTGCCTAGATTTTAGTATTTTTACGACATGGAAGGAAATCCTTCCTTGTCGATCATGTCCTTTTTTCTTAGCCATTTATGCGAAGAAATCCTCATTAATTCCTATGCTAATATTGTTACAGGGAAATTATTAACTCATGCATGTGACATGTCCTTAAACTTGATTACCAAAGATTGTCATTTATGGCTTAAATGCCTTATTATGCAGGTGATATTTCACCTTGCAATTATCTCTAACATTCTATTTTTTCAGGGTTCTTGGTTATACTGTGCGCAATGCAGAATCATGGGGGGATAGGGTGTAGATGGAGGCGGATAATATCAACAAATTTTGCAAAGACCCGCTAGTGTAGCACATTTGTGTCGAAGGTGGCATTGCTCCTTTGATGGAGAGACTGGTGGGCCACAACCCTAATCTGTCGACCCAGTTTGTCAACTCTTGGAAAAATCAACATGTGTCTCTGGGAGGCATCTCCTTTACGTTGGATGAGGAAGTGATTGCGTAGGCGACGGGCCTCCAGAGCTTTGGCATGAAGCATCCTAAACATTTGAAGACCCAGAACAATGTTAGTATGAAAAAAATATTTGTGAGATGAGAAGTCGGTGCACAACCAGTTTGGTTTTGAATGGGAGGCTCTTCCTCAGCTGTGGAACTAGGTGTGTCTTGCACTGATGAAATATGTCACGCTAGAAGGAAGGTACAAGACCTATTACTTCTACCATTTTCCATTGTTAAATCACCTTAGGCATAAAGTTTTACTGAGCTTTCCCTTTTTTCTGCTAATGGACCTTGAAAAATAGGTCAAAAAATGTGTGGAGTCTGCTGCTTTAAAACCTAATGAATCCACTCCAATGCTGCTTATGCTAAGAATCTACCACTTTCACCTGGCTTTATGACCTCTGAAACCCATTTCGGCCATCTAAATTGAGGAAATTGAGCCACCCACCGAGACCAACTTATCTTCGGACAAATTGAAAGGCCCTGTCAGGAAAAGTCACCTGGTCCCCGCAGAGTCTCAGAAACTCAAACCTACTACCAAAAAACTTAAGGGTATTGAGGGAGCTACCCAAACCTATGTGGTGGTGAGCTTGTGCGACCTCAAGTCTACCCCTACTAAGACTCCCAGTAAGTCTGCCCTGAAAAAGAAAGGTAAGGAGGAGAAGGAACCTTTGAATAAAGGGAAAAATGTTGTGAGTAAGGAATCGTTGGGGTGATACGGTGGTGGCGGAGACTGTGGTTATTGGATGTGATGCCATTATTCGGCATTCTGGAAGGTTGGTAAAGAACATGAAAAAAGTGCAGGTCAGGGATTTTGACATTGAAGAGGAGTTCTCGGACATAAAAGATAGCAGAGTTGAAGAGGTGTCAGATGGTGAAGAAGGTGAGAAAGCCAGAGGTCCCTCTTCCATTCCCGACAAGGGTAAAGCTCAGAAGGAGGTTTCGGCCTCTCACTCTTCAAAATCATCGGATATTGAGAAAAATGATCCTGACTACACTATGGGCAGAGGGGAGGAGCTCAGTGTGCTAAAAGAAAAAATGGACAAAATGGACAAAAAATTCAATGGTCTGACCCGTTTCACGGTCAAATTAGTTCACTATGTCACTAGTACCCTGTCGGCTATCATGAAGGAAGAGATGGAGATGAAGAAGGCTAAAGACTACTAGGAGTGGATCAGTGATGATTTGGTTCAGCTTCTGTCAAAGAACTGGGAGAATACCAACTAGTCTACTGCTGGTTTTTTGTTGGTCCGAGTGTTAGTCCGTGTCTATTTTTCTTTTAGTTTTTTATTTTGTTGCTTTTTGATCTTGGTCTCTTTGGCCCTTATGGCTCTCTGTGAAGGGTACAACACCCTGAAAATGTTGCTTACTTTATCAAAAACATTTCATTTCACAAATAGTACTTGAAATGCATTTTTTTTATAACTAAAAGATGGGAAATTTATTGGAATATGTTGATAACAAAATGGTAACTGAATTTGCAGGTGTACATCGTGTTCTTGTCAATATACAACTTCCTTCTAGGCCATTGGTTGAAAGTTCACCAGGTGTAAAACTTGGGATTATCATATCTGGTGAACGGGGGTCTGTATTCCTGGCCTAAAAGGATTTCAACATCTTAAGAAATATGCACATTAATGCAAAGTACACGTACACTATTCATAAGGGCTATCAAAAACATATCCAAAGATTGAACTATGTCTTCATAGGTAAGCATTCTTTTGAAGGCCATTGAATTTATTTTGATTTTGGATGGTAAGTTAATCAAGTTTTGTACATTTGTGGTTGTAGGATATTCATAAATAATTTAGTACACCTACATGAGTGGATTTGCATGTGAATTTGAATTTTTTGTGCTTGAAGTTCCAAAATTTTCTTTTTTGGGACAACTTGAAGCCTCAATTCAATGCAGTTGATTTGATATATATTTCATGCCATATTAGATTGGTTCATGTATTATAATAAGTTATTGATTTAGGCTAGGGTATAGGGTTTCAGGTATGTTAGTATGACATTTTTTGTGGGGGGGGAGTTGGTTCATTTTGGGTACGTCTATACAAAAAACATACAAAAATCATAAATATACACATATTTGTAGCCAAAAAATAGGAAATATGTTCAAAATGCCACATAACATGCATTTAGTAAACAAAAGTACCATACAAATTAAAAATAATACTTCATGTCAATTTTTCAAACTTGAATGTTAACATCATATGGGTCTTCATAAAGAGCATTATCGTCATCATTGACATTAGATGATGTACGTAGATTAATTATAAGGAACATAAGAGGTGCCATTGACACTTGCACTAAAAATATTTTGGCTTTTTGACTCCTCAAAAAATGAAGATTGTATTGAAAATGCTACATATTAAGTAGAGCCAAAGGCTCAAACAGACTAATCAATTGGTCATCTTCTACAATAATACATTGATATGAGTCACATATATATAGTATTTCTCTTATAACTACTTTTACAGGTTGGAGGTGACACAACGTCTTAGACAAATAACTCCATCAGATTTGGGTGGAAAGGAAGTGCAGCCACATGATACTGAGAACAAGCTTGATCAATGGAAAATGTATGCCAATTTTGTATGTTCTTTCCCACCAAATGATAGTGAGGATGGTGGCTTTGCAATTGATTTTTCCTTCACTAAGAGCTGGTTCTAAAGGGCAAATAGTAAGTAGAAACAACTTTAGCTGTATTATTGATTCAATGCGTATTACCCTTCATCCATGCATATGCATCCATTTGGTTGTTTCTAATTATAGTTGTACCAGGGGCCATGTTTAACAAACCAAATGAAATTGCTAACTTTTCACTATGGTGGCAGATAAATGATTCTTTATACCCTGCTGCCTTCATTTTCCAAGCCAATTTCTCCTACTTTGCATAGCTCTGCCATGTTTGTGGATGTGATCTGCCTCCTACACAAAAAAATGTACTAGTTTACGACCTTCAATCCAACTACATCCAGGTATCTTTTTAATTCCTCTATCTTTCATCAATCTCTTTACTATTTGAACCACGTACAAATGTTTTAGAGAAGAACATAAGTTTAGCATTTTTAGGATCCAACTTAAAAAGCAGTGTTGTTGGAAATACTTAGCCTATATTCATATATGATCCACATGTACCACATATTTAACTAGCATCTTAGTAATAATGTTTAGGGTGTCCTCAATATAGCCAACATGGGCACGAAGGTCAACCATGCATACCTAATAATCAACTATATATGTAAATTGTAATGCAATAAGGGTTATTGACGTGTGAAGTATGTGCAACCCTCATCCACTAAACCTGCATGACTGCATGCACCTAGAACCCAAGCAAAGCTTACGATGTTAAGATGTGTTCCAGAGTGCTTCATTTTTTTGCTAGAGTCCTCCCTGCTTGAATTAATCATAGTTATACCATGCACTGATGCTTCCCTCCACCTTGAGGATATTCTTTTTGATTCTCTATTCTTCATACCTAAGTGTTTTGAGGACAAAACAAATGATCATACTGGGATATTGTTGGCAACAAAAGTTTTAAATAAGATTGTATAAATTAATTGGGCACAAGTGGTTCCATTGGGATAGAAAAAGTAGTTGGCCCCAGAATAAAGTATCTAATGGGTATGTGTAAAGAAATTAATGCAAAGGAGGGTCTTTCGAATCTATATAAGCATGCCTGCTATTCACTTGAGAGCATTACTGCATGATGTAGTAAGATTTGTTAGATATGTTGTGGTATAGAGCAGAAAGGCTAGTACATATGCTATATGGTTGAGCAATGCATGTAAATGATGGATGAATAGAGAAGCTCTTTTGAATTTTTTTTGTCTTATACTTATTGTGTGATGCACGATCTATTATTTTCTTTGTTATTTTGTGCATGCACATGCCATGTGTAGGCTTAATAGTGGGTTATTGACCTCTCACATGAGCTGATATGCCGGTGATCTAGGTTTTCTAAATAAAAGCCAATTGCCTAGCATGTGTAGATGAATTTGGCTAACATGTTATATATTTCATGATTTGATATATATTTCATGCCATATTAGATTGGTTCATGTATTATAATAAGTTATTGATTTAGGCTAGGGTATAGGGTTTCAGGTATGTTAGTATGACATTTTTTGTGGGGGGGGAGTTGGTTCATTTTGGGTACGTCTATACAAAAAACATACAAAAATCATAAATATACACATATTTGTAGCCAAAAAATAGGAAATATGTTCAAAATGCCACATAACATGCATTTAGTAAACAAAAGTACCATACAAATTAAAAATAATACTTCATGTCAATTTTTCAAACTTGAATGTTAACATCATATGGGTCTTCATAAAGAGCATTATCGTCATCATTGACATTAGATGATGTACGTAGATTAATTATAAGGAACATAAGAGGTGCCATTGACACTTGCACTAAAAATATTTTGGCTTTTTGACTCCTCAAAAAATGAAGATTGTATTGAAAATGCTACATATTAAGTAGAGCCAAAGGCTCAAACAGACTAATCAATTGGTCATCTTCTACAATAATACATTGATATGAGTCACATATATATAGTATTTCTCTTATAACTACTTTTACAGGTTGGAGGTGACACAACGTCTTAGACAAATAACTCCATCAGATTTGGGTGGAAAGGAAGTGCAGCCACATGATACTGAGAACAAGCTTGATCAATGGAAAATGTATGCCAATTTTGTATGTTCTTTCCCACCAAATGATAGTGAGGATGGTGGCTTTGCAATTGATTTTTCCTTCACTAAGAGCTGGTTCTAAAGGGCAAATAGTAAGTAGAAACAACTTTAGCTGTATTATTGATTCAATGCATATTACCCTTCATCCATGCATATGCATCCATTTGGTTGTTTCTAATTATAGTTGTACCAGGGGCCATGTTTAACAAACCAAATGAAATTGCTAACTTTTCACTATGGTGGCAGATAAATGATTCTTTATACCCTGCTGCCTTCATTTTCCAAGCCAATTTCTCCTACTTTGCATAGCTCTGCCATGTTTGTGGATGTGATCTGCCTCCTACACAAAAAAATGTACTAGTTTACGACCTTCAATCCAACTACATCCAGGTATCTTTTTAATTCCTCTATCTTTCATCAATCTCTTTACTATTTGAACCACGTACAAATGTTTTAGAGAAGAACATAAGTTTAGCATTTTTAGGATCCAACTAAAAAAGCAGTGTTGTTGGAAATACTTAGCCTATATTCATATATGATCCACATGTACCACATATTTAACTAGCATCTTAGTAATAATGTTTAGGGTGTCCTCAATATAGCCAACATGGGCACGAAGGTCAACCATGCATACCTAATAATCAACTATATATGTAAATTGTAATGCAATAAGGGTTATTGACGTGTGAAGTATGTGCAACCCTCATCCACTAAACCTGCATGACTGCATGCACCTAGAACCCAAGCAAAGCTTACGATGTTAAGATGTGTTCCAGAGTGCTTCATTTTTTTGCTAGAGTCCTCCCTGCTTGAATTAATCATAGTTATACCATGCACTGATGCTTCCCTCCACCTTGAGGATATTCTTTTTGATTCTCTATTCTTCATACCTAAGTGTTTTGAGGACAAAACAAATGATCATACTGGGATATTGTTGGCAACAAAAGTTTTAAATAAGATTGTATAAATTAATTGGGCACAAGTGGTTCCATTGGGATAGAAAAAGTAGTTGGCCCCAGAATAAAGTATCTAATGGGTATGTGTAAAGAAATTAATGCAAAGGAGGGTCTTTCGAATCTATATAAGCATGCCTGCTATTCACTTGAGAGCATTACTGCATGATGTAGTAAGATTTGTTAGATATGTTGTGGTATAGAGCAGAAAGGCTAGTACATATGCTATATGGTTGAGCAATGCATGTAAATGATGGATGAATAGAGAAGCTCTTTTGAATTTTTTTTGTCTTATACTTATTGTGTGATGCACGATCTATTATTTTCTTTGTTATTTTGTGCATGCACATGCCATGTGCAGGCTTAATAGTGGGTTATTGACCTCTCACATGAGCTGATATGCCGGTGATCTAGGTTTTCTAAATAAAAGCCAATTGCCTAGCATGTGTAGATGAATTTGGCTAACATGTTGTGTGCCTAACCATTGAACTAGATGTGTAAGGTTCAAACTTATTCTAGAGAGCTTGGGAGGCATATAAACCATCTCATCCCTACATGTAAACATTAGCTACATTTGCTAACAGTGCAAGGCCTGAAGTGCATGTTTGTAGTGTATTTTTAAGGAGTCTTTATTGTTCAATCTGTCAAAAATAGTTGTGCACTTGAAGTGTATTTTCAGAGAGTATTGTCAACTATTGTTGAATTTTTTTCTCTGATCGCTCCAGCACTTATTTTGACATCAATTATTAAAGTATGTGAGGCAATTTTATGAAAGTTGGCTAAGGGCCTTTTGTAGAAGATGGTAAAGAGTTTTATGGTAGTGGGGTTCATGTCTTGAAATATGTTGAGGAATCTTTTGGCTAAGTCATGAATTTGTTGAAATTTGTCTAATTAATACATGAAGAAAGAATTTAGGTTGTGAGTGTGGTGAGTTTAAAGTCTTGTATAGGTAACATGATACCATGTGGAGATTGCATAGATTGTCTTTGAAATTTTTTTGTAAGCTACTGGATAGAATTTGTTTTATACAATTTCATGGCATGTTATAGTTTACCCCTCTATGCATGAACATAATGTTGAAATACCAAATATAAGAGAGCCATTTCAGTAATTTTAAAATTTAATTAGAGAACATAATCCATCAAAGAGATGCAAAGACTAGACTCAACCAACCTTCAAGTTTGATTTTCGAGTATGGATGCTACCATACCCATTCAAGGACCGGTGTTAAGGATTAAGTTTATGAACCTTGCTAATGTTCTTTTAGATGTAATTGTTGTGTAATTGACTATTTGTTGGACACCTGTTGGTTGTGTTCCAATTTAGTATGCCTTATCAACAATGAAGGAAATGGGATGGCCATATTTGAGCATGGTATTGGAAAAGTACTTGATTCTTATACTAACCAAGAAAATGGCACACAAGGAATTGTTGCTTAAAGCAAGTATAAAATTTGAGAGCAAAGGATACACATTTTTACATATAGTCTATGATTGAAATCTAGGTAAGTGGATAGGTTTTTAGTTATGACTTGTTCATGGTTGTCAGTTATCTTCCATGAGTGGGATTTACAAATGGTATCTAGTGCATTTTCTTGTTTCTTTAGTAAATGCTTTCAAGGATATTTTATCAGAAGTGAGGATCAAGAAAAATCATAGCTGATGGTAAGATAATTTCTTTACTACATTTATTCTTGGAAGTTTTCAAATAATCAACTTGCCAGAATGAGTATCTAGAAACAAATATCAATGGTAATTTCAGTTAAACTTACAATTTTTTTCTTGGGGAAGAAAACAACTAGTCAAATAAATTTAATAGAATCCTCAATGAACATTCTTATGTGAATTTCCAGTGATATTGATAAGTGATTGATAGGGTATTGAAAGATTGCATTGATCATTGTTACCTTGTGTAAGGTCAGCCAAGTATCAAATAGGGTGTTATGTTGTTGATTCCTTATGTTGAGTTGTTGCCGAGTAAGCCCCAAGAACACCAAGAAGCATGAAAAGTGAGAACACTGCCTTGAGATTTGTTGAGTAACTGATAATTTTGTGTTTGTCCTCCTACCTCTGCATCAAGAACCTCTAAGAAGAGTTCCCCAACCTGACATAGTGTTACCTGTATGTCTCTTACCACATTATAGAAAATGGAGCTAACTGCCTCCACCTTATCGGTATATCCGTGGAGCTATGGGGGGAGTTCCCCTGATGTAGTAATGTTAGGCCAATAGTGTCCCTATTTAAAATGATGGAAATAGCTCACATCTCTCAGAACAATTTCTTTTGCAACAATCTTGGAGATGAATTTAAATGCATTCTGGCAATTAGAACATACTTGAAGATTCTTAACAACTCTAATGGTTGTACTAGGGGCCATGTTTAACAAACCAAATGCAATGTCTAACTTTTCACTATGGTGGAAAATAAATAATTCTTTATACCTTGCTACCTTCATTTTCCAAGCCAATTTCTCCTACTTTGCATAGCTCTACCATGTTTGTGGATGTGATCTATCTCCTACACAAAAAAAATGTACCTGTTTACGACCTTCAATCCAACTACATCCAGGTACAAAAGATTTTGACAATAAGATGACTTTGTTCAAATAATTCACGAAGGATTCTTCTGGCAATATGAGGACTCTGAAAGTTGAGAATTTGGTATTAGGAACATAGATCTCTTCAGGAAATGCATGGAGCTAGCTAAGAAGTGTTTGCAAGATGTGAAAATGGCTTGCTCACATCCTGCAAGAAGATAAAACAAAAAACCTAACAACCAGTGCGGCAAAAGATATCAGGAAATACTTCATTGGAGAAACATGGGCACATCGGTGGGAATCATTGTGTGGTCTCTCCGATATGGTGAAATAAAAAATAGCACATGATTGAAGATTCTATCAGAGGGAGAAACGAGTATTAGAGGGACAAAAATCCTAATCCCTTCGATACTCCAATAATACTTAGGCACATAATTCATCGGTGAGAGAAGAAAATTTTGGTGGGAGTTAAAGACGAGTCTCTTCGATGTTCAGAAATGCAAACATGTGATTAAAGTTTATCAGAGAAAACATAAATGCCATTGGAGAAGGACATAAGTCGCAACATTTTTAGGATTCAAATTGAAGAGCAGCGTGGTTGTAAATACTCCTAAGTCTATATTCATATGTAACCTACATGCAACAAGAAAACACATCCACTCAACCACCATAGTTTTAACTGGCATCTTAATGATATAGTTTAGAGTGTCCTCAAGATAGCCAGCATGGGAAAGAAGGTCAACCATGCACACATAATGATCAACTATAGGTGTAATACAATACTGCTTACTCATGATTGAAGTATGTATAGTCCTCATCCACTAAACCTCCATGGCTGCATGCAAAAAGAATACAAACAAAGCTTACAATGTTAGGATATGTTTCAGAGTGCTTCATTAATTCAAATATTTTGAGAGCATCCTTGCAAAATCCATTTTGTGCATATCCTGCAATTATTGCATTCCATGAGATGCCATCTCTTTGAGGCATTCCATCAAAGAGTTCACGTGCCTTGTGTACGTTTCCACATTTTGCATACATGTCTAATAGAGCATTTCCAACCATAATATCTAACAAAAATCCTCCATCTATTATGCTTTGATGGATGTTCATACCCTACTCCAAAGCTCCCACTTTGGCATAGGTAGGGAGGATGTTGGCATAGGTTGTGGAATTTGGCTTCACACCTACTAATTGCATTTGATTGAAAGTTTCTAAAGCCTTTTTAGCAAATCCATTTTGTGCATATCCCACAATCATCATATTCCATGAGATGGCATCTCTGACACCTGTCAATGCTCTCGACTGTCTACAAATGATAAAAATTGTCCTTGCCTTTCTATGAGAATTTTTTTGAGCCACTGAAGCATAACGCCAACTATGTATGCAAATTTATTGAGACAAATATCACACACGCACATCCATCAAAGCATGATGATCAAGGGAATACTTACCATATATTGTAATTGCAAGTACCTTGGTAGGGATAAATGCAAGAAAAATAAGCAGGATGTCGTAGACTATCCTACTTGGACATTTTCTATCAAAGACTCATACAAGGTGTTAGCCATAGGCATTTGAAAGATCATCTCTTTGAGTTTGTAGTGAGCACATCATGTGATTTGGAGTTGAACAAATATGTGGCCATAGAAAGTGATAATACAAAATGAAGAGGCTTGAGCTTCTTGATGTAATTCAATTTCGGCCTCTTAAAACTAATGTCAATTTCTAAAAAAGATTTGCAAGTGGATCAGATTCTGGGAATTTTGGCAACAATTGAAAAAGGTGGAACCTATTACTATTCAGAGAGAGGAAATTGAATAATTGATTTGGTTTCTAATAAATAAAACCCTAAAATTTGATGAAGATGGTAATTGTTGCATCGAGGAAATGAAAGAAAATTTTGATGATATAGCATCTCTTCTTGTCATCAGTTTTGAGCATATATGTGAACCTACAATTGAGTCCAAATGCAATTTGCTTTATTTTCCAACAAGAAGTAGTTATGAATCAATCATTGAGAGGACTCTTGTGTGTCATTGGGAGTCACATCAAAGTCCCACCAATAGCCTGACAACACTCAAACTCATTGGCAAGAGAGGTGGACATCGATAGGAAAAATATTGTGGTCCCTCCAATGGAACAAAAAACATTGAGGGAATTCATCAATGGGAGAAGCTTCGATGGGAGATAGAGTTAAGTCCCTCTGATGCCCTTAAAAGGGAAAAGATCAGTTTGAAGTTTCCATCAATGGGAGAAATGAACATCGGCAGGAGTTATCTTGAAGTCCCCCCGATAAAGTAAAGTTCCCCCAATATAATAATATGTAATAATATTTTGAGGGAGTATAATATTTCTTTGTTGGAAGTGGATTCACTCTGAGAGGGGGGGTGAATCAGAGTGATATAATTTTTAAACTCTTTGATTTGAATGCACAACTTAAATGTTTTGACCTTGAACCAATGTGGAAGATTTGATCATGCAATTGAATATTTAAACTTTGCAGAATGATATGCAAGGGAACAAGTCATATTAAAAGAATTATGTAACATTGTTCCATTAATGTGTGAACAATTTTGTTTATTCTTTTTGTAACAGAACTTCAACTTTGCACAATGCGAATTTATCTTGCTTTATGGAAGACTTTTAAAACAACTTGAATTGTCTTTTTAAACAAACTGAACTGTACCAAAGCATTGACTAAAATGAGCACATCAACTTGAAACAAAATGAAAGAAAAAATAACATCACATAACACAAGGATTTCCTGAGTGGAAAAACCCTCTCGGGGTATAAAAAACTACTCGTAAACTGATCTTTTTATTCATTCAAAAGAGTGCCAACTCTATAACAATGTGGAGCACCAACTCCAATAACAAACTAAAGCACCCACTTCAACTTAGAAGCACCAACTTCTTTTGAAACAAAAACCACATGATAATGCAAACTGTTAGGACCTTATAACTGCATTAATTATTTGCAGTCACAAAATTACAATAGGATACAAAATGATTTTTTCAATAATGCCCACTACAAAATGTATTTGCATATGACAATACAAATACCCTCACTGAAAATATTTATGTAATCTCTTGTAATACAACTAGAGACATAAACAACATAAACCCTCTTTTCACCTTTTTCAAATACAAAAGATATCATTGTAGTAAACCCTCCTACCCTTTTCAACAATACTTTGTTTTGTCTTATATCTTCTCATCACCGAGTCACAGCTTTTAGCTATGCATTTATACAAAGAATATAAAACAATTTTCCTTTGCAAAATCCTGTATCCAAATTAACCAAGGTTTTGATAAAATGATACCCATAATGGGTTCAAATAATAACCAAAGAAATTCGATGAATAGACACTGAAAAATGAAACCCTTGAGTATAAACTCGAGTTAAACAAAAACTGAAACTATTCTTCATAGATTCTTAACCAAAATTCAATTGCTTAAAACCAAAACAAGATTTTCCAGATTTGAAAACCAAATACCTGTCATGGTAGCCAAAAGACATTATCAACTGCCTGAACAAGCTTCATAACCAACTCCCAGAAGACCACACTGCATCTCATCAACCTTCTGAACCTGTAGCTAACACTTCTCATGGAGGCGCTAGGGTTTGTGTTTTAGAACAAAACCAAAACATCATAATGAATGCCCTAGCTTTCTTTGAATCAAGACTTTAGACTGCCTTTTTCATCATTTGATAAAACTTGAAGTCTGAAAGGAACATCCTAATAACCTTTAATCATACGCTATCAAATATTTTATTAGTGTTGTCAAAACACTAACATAAAACATGTATGATGCCTTCATATATTCCAAGATTCCCATGGGCTGATACAAGAAAACAAACATTATCAATATTATGTAATATAGTATGTTCGATATAATGTGGTCGACAAGCAAGATGAAGCCGACAATGTGACCCAACAGTATGATAGTTGATAGCCATTTAAATGGCTTTCATTTTGATCACAAATAAAAGGCCGATGGAAATGAATCAAACATTATGACCATTGTGAAATATAGGAAGCCCGACTAGAAGTTAGAATAATGTAAATCATATCACATGTGTAAACCATATCATATGTGGAGAACCTGAATACTCCAAGTCAAAGCCATGAATGGCTTTAACTTAATGCCATCGAATATAGCATATATTTGTTATAAGAAATATAAACCACTCTACATTTCATTGCCCCTTGTATATGAGTGTTGCCATGTAATAAAGCAAATTTTAAAGTATTGCCTTTGTGAAGAATACTTGAGGAATCATGCACCAAACCTGTAGCTGCCATTTTGTATTCTCATTACTAGCATTGTGAATGCCAAAGAACACTTGTAATTCCAATGACATAGTCTCAAAAACATTTTGCAAATTAAACATGTCACTGAACCAATAGTCGAATATATAAACATGACCAAATATGAGTCCTTATCAAAGTAAGAACAATGCCACAAAATATCAAAGAAAAACCAGTGATATAGGTATATTGAAATGATATCACCTAAAACAACATTCAACCCTTCATCTGTATATACCTTAACAATGCTTATGTAAACACTGAAGTAGGCCATGCCAAACAACCTGTATGTAAGAACAACTCCATTGAAAAAATTTATAACCTCTGCACATGAATCCAACAATCAATACCACAAAGCAAAACTGAAGATAAACCATCAAATCATTGTCCATATAGTAATCACTAGTAATCACTGAATATGCCAAGTACTGAAACATCAATAGCCAAATGCACCAATGAATATGCCAATGCCAAACCAAGAACCAATCAATTTTGACATCAAGGACAAATAATTTGACATCAAGGAAAAATAGCACAAAAGAGAAGTCAACATTCTTATAGGGATACTTCCATGTATTATCTATGCATTGATGGATATTCATATCTTGTTTCAAAGCTCCCATTTTAGCACAGGCAGGGAGGATGTTGGCAATGGTTGTGGAATTTGGCTTTACACCTATGAATTGTATTCGCTTGAAAGTTTTTAAAGCTTTTCCACCAAATTAATTTTGTGCATATCTATTGTAGATGTCCTTAAGCTATATGAAAAATGTGTATATACAATTTTAGATCAATTGATAAGCTAAGACATGTAATGTTGATTTGATTTACATTTTACTTAAGATATAATTTTGTTGTGTTGCAAAATTTCATAGTTCAATAATTGGGATTCTCAATGATCTTGTATACCCAAATGTGATAGAAAGAAATTAGGTAGTCATGTCGATTAGTTTGACAAATTGAATGATCTTGAGTTCATAAGTACATAGTGATAAGTTTTGACAAATAATATAATTTCTTGTTGCATTTATCACAGAAACAAAGGCCTCTTTTGATTGTAGCAGAGGATGTAGAGAGTGAAGCATTGGCTACTTTGATCTTTGAAATTGATGATTTTTTTACTAAATTGATAATGTTTGAAGTTTCTTTTTCTTTCTTAGATGTTGAGTCTAATTAATAAGTTTAATTTTGTGTTGCAACTTGTAGGTAAGTATATGTTGATATGATAAAGGCTAGCATTGTTGATCTTCTAAAAGTTATCATAATTGTGTTAGTTGATGCAAAAAGGTAAAACTATTTATCTTTATTATAATTAGTGGAACTTGCAACTACAATATTTGATAAAAATCCACTTCCAAATATGCTTTTGATGGATGTTATATCTAATTCTGATATGTTCACTATATCTAGCGCTTAAGTTTAGGGTGCCATAGTTGGAAAGGGAAAAGAAAATGTTTGAATTTTATCCTCTATATTATTTGATTTTTCTAAGTTTTTGATGTGCAAATTTTGAAACCTTATTTTTAGGTTGGAGCTCTAAATTGGAGAAGTGAAAGGTGAATACCAACGATGAAGAGTTTGGAGGAGCCGAAACCAATAGCGGAGGGAAAGTTGTGGATTTACAAGGGGGTTAAATGGGTCGAGACCCTATAGGAGGTTGCTACCCTTCCAAAAGGACTGACTGCAGTTAAGGGGAAAATAGTATAAGTATATGAAAATATGAGTATTTTGTTTATGTAGTGTTTGTAAGTTGTACAGTGTCACTGAGACATTGAATGTAACCAATGAGATTTTGATTTTCCAATGAGGCTTAATGAAGTAAATTTTTAGAGTGGATTTTTCTCCACACATAAATACTATGTTGTGGCTCCTCTTGACTTGTAGTCTATTTGTGTTTGTGTCTGATCAATCATATTTGTTCAAGCATTTTAGTCTTCATTTCACAATGCTTTTTAACATTTGAATATCTATGATACTTGAAGTTTATATGCATAAATTTGTGAGGATTAATTAAGTTAGATTTGATTTGTAATGACTAAATGTATCACTAAAGTAATGACTAAATACATGACTAAATTAATGACTAAATATATGACTAAATTAATGACTAAGTATATGACTAAAGTAATGACTAAATTAATGACTAAAGTAATGACTAAATTAATGACTAAATATATGACTAAAGTAATGACTAAATATATGACTACCATGACTAAATGAATGACTAAATATATGACTAAGTAAACGACTACCATGAATATATAAATAACTGGTTAACAACAATCAATGACTAAATATATGACTAAATAAATCACTGGCATGACTAAATAAATGACTAAATTAATGACTAAATCAATGACCAAATCAATGACTAAAAATTAATGACTAAATAAATGACTAAAATAGTTTAGTCATAAATTTTGTGGTGTTATAAATGACTACAAATAAGCCACTAGTAGTCACATGACTAAAATCAGTCATTTATATGCAATTTTTAGTAGTTTATTTTGTCATATATTATTGTTTGTGTACTAGTGGTCAGGGTTTGGAAGACTATGAATAGAGATATAGCTTTGTAGAGAAACATGTATTGGCAGTTATTAGGAGTTTGAAAAAATTTAAACACTTGGTTTCTAATAATAAGTTGCATTTAATGGTTGCTCACCCTAGTGTGAAAGAGTTTTTTTTTAAGCAGAGACTTGAATGAGAAAAGGGCAGGATGGATCACAAAGGTCATGGAATATGAAATTGACATCAAAATTACCAAGCTTGTAAGGGGTAAAGGGTTGTGCAAACAACTTGCTTTAGGGTTTGAAAATGAGCAAGAAATTCAAAAAGAGGTAGTTCTAGTCACTAATGATGAGCGTTAGAATGCTGCACCAGCATTAGGTGCAAGTTGGATGCGAGATATGATTCATTTTTTACATATTGGTGAGTGCCCACAAGGTTTAGACAGGGCCAAGTGGAGGTATTTTTAGACTGCAATCTATTCCTTATGTGTTGGTTAATGATGTTTTATTTAGAAAATATCACAATGGTGTACTATTGAGATGCATTGACAATGATCAAATAGATAAGGTTCTTCATGAGTTCCATGATGGAAGAAATTTTTCCCCAAGAACTACAACATGAAAAATAATGAGAGTTGGCTACTATTGGCCAAACCTTTTTAAGGATGCCCATGCTTGGGCTAGAAAATGTGTCAAGTGTGCCTTATTTGCAGGCAAAGAGAGGCCGCCAACTTTGCCTTTGTCACCTATACAAGTGGAGCAACCTTTTATGAGGTGGGGCATTGATTTTATAGGACCTATTAATCCACCTTCTAGTGCAAGTCATAGATGGGTCCTCATTGCAAATGACTATTTTACCAAATGGAATGAAGCTATGGCTTTAAAAGAAGCCAATGAAAGTGTTGTTCTCAAATTTTATGATGATTTGGTAACCAAATTCGGTGTACCTGAATCAATTATTTTAAACAATGCCTTAGCATTTGTGGGATTGAGAGTAAGTGATTGGGCTGTCAAAAATGGTATTCATTTGAATACATCACCAAACTATTACCCTCAAGGTAATGGTTTGGCATAATCAACCAATAAGAATCTGATTAGAATTATTAAGAGAACAATTTAGGATAACCAGAGAACCTGACAAACTAAATTAAAATATACATTATGGGCAAATAAAATAGCTACAAAAAGATCCATTGGGAACTCCCCATATATGATGGTATATGGTAAAGAGGCAAGATTGACTTTATCTGTTGAGCTTCCTACTCTTGATATTATGAACCAACTTGAGATGTTTGAGGGGGAAGATCCAATGGTTATCAGATATGCATAGCTCATGGAGTTGGAAGAAACAAGAGATAAAGCCATGAAATTAGTGGAGTTTCATCAACTCCAAACAAAGATGGTTTTTGACAAGAAAGCAACACCCAAGGTGTTCAGAGAAGGAGACCTTGTGCTTAAGTGGGATGAATTAAAGAGAAGGCTAGTAAATCACACTAAGTTTGACAATATGTGGAGTGGCCCATTTGTCATTACTAATTGCAAAGAGAAAAATGTCTTTCAGTTGTCAAAAATGGATGAAGAAGTTCTACCTATCCTAGTTAATGGGATACACCTCAAACTCAGTTTTGAGGTGTGATCTACCTTGTACATGTATGCTAGATTAGGAGTTTCTATTTCAATGTGGTGCAAATTTTTAGTTCCCTAAGTGTTGCTCAACACAATTTAGTAGGTTTGATCTAAATTTTTGGTAGTTGGAATAAGTTTTCAAGGTATCATTCATTGATATGATGAGTTACAACAATGTACAAGACTGTTTTCAAGTCTTGTTAGTTTTCTAAGTGACTTTGTACCCAATGGATAAGCTTTATGCAACTGGTCAAAATATTTAGCAATAAAACATATAAAAGATGTTGCCAAAAAATGTTACCTATTTTATCTACCAACTCAAACAGGCAGAGTTTATTTTTTCAAAGTGAAACAAAAGGTACACATTCTACTCTTCTATGTTATATGCATGTGCAAAAAGAAATGATCAAAAGACTACATTACTACAATTACATTATGTAAATGCATACAACAAAGAAGAGAGTGAAACATTTTTGCAAAATGTAGGTCTTTATTGATAATATAAATATATGGTGTCCCACACAATCCGTGGGACAAACTATTTGAATGCAAATTATGATGAAAAAAACTATACATTTATAGATATAAAAAAGAAAGAATGAATATATAGAGAGAGGGGACCTATCATTGCCTAAATGATGAATCCCAGTTGTCTTGTTATGCAAACATTTTCAACCCCTCCTACTTATCCAACCTCCAATTGATGCTCTCCCTGTTGCTCCTAGGTTTCCTGCATGTGTGAGAATTTTTTTGTTAGAGCAATGAAGGATCACCAATCAATATATATGCAAACATCCATAAACATATAGCCTAATCTTCATAAGCATTAAGATAGCTTGCATACCATAGATGTCAACGAAAACAAAAGAGTTATCAAAAACATCTATTGAATATGCTCTGTTTTATCTAACATGTTTTCTCATTGTGTAGGTATATAGGTGAAATCTTTATTGTTGTTTTGTTTCATATGGTTACAACATGAGTGAAATGGGATCCCACAAGGGTTGAGCCCAACATGCTACCCTCTGGTTTCATTAGAGAGGGGTAGTCACATTTCACATCACCAATGGAATCTTTGAAAACAAGTTTAATTCACCATGGTGATATTTATTAGAATAGATACCTTATTAATAAGAGTTTTCTCCTATTAATACGGTCAATCCTAATCAATAGGAACATAGTACAAAATTGGTTTACAAAGATTACATGATGTTTTGCAGTTTGAAATTCATAAGTATAGAGTTATCATGTTTTTAAGACAATATGAGCTATCAAGTCCTATCAAGGGCTATCGTGAGCTACATGGAGCAACTATAGGTGATGAGTGAAAGGCAATGAAATCCTAAATGCAACAATGCATTTTCTATATCCCAAAGAGCAATGCATGAGAAAGGAAAAACACAGTGATGTAAATGAGTAACTAAGGTTACATTGCCAGTCAACATTGCATTTGTGTGTTATGATCATTATGGTATACAATGAGAGATAAAAAATGATACAAGAAGGCTTTTTATTGTAAGGAAATAGTGATAAGTCTAAAATATGAAGGCATTGTATCAATAAGTGACAAGGAGCCATAAATGAAGTATGCATGATGAGCAACATTTTGCAGTTATCAATGAAAGAAGATACATGGGACAATCATCTATATCAAAGACAACCCATATGCATGAGAAGCAATGCTTGTGCAAGCAAAGGACAACATCTTGATGGTTATGATAGTGAAAAGCAATCAAGTGATAACGAGAATCATGATGGTATATGGAGAACATCTTAAAGGAGTGGCGATCATTAACTCGGAGTTGATAAGGCTGTGAAATATTTGTGAGAACTTTACATTGCATTGGAAGAGTTAGTGGCAACCATAGAGGAGACATCATGGGTGAAACACAAGCTTCATGTAAGACAAATAGAATGACTTGACAAGGTAACAGTCATGAAAAGGTTAAATGTGAAATATATTTTCAGTCCCAAGATGCATAGTGATAGATTTTTAGAGTGGAAAGGAAAGCATTCATTATAGAGTACAATATATAGTGTCCAATAAATACCAATGAATATTGGTACTGCTATTACATGGAAAAAAGAATAGTCAATAATGCCATGATAGCCAATAATAGCACAAACCTAGAATGATAGGGTATCAAATAATGGAAAACGAGAAGAAATCCATTTTGTTTGTAAAACCCTCAAAATTCCTATAGCCATAACAGAGGCATAAATGAAATAAATGCACGGAATGAAAAGTCGTGGCCTGCAAGTTAGTGAAAATGGTAGTTTTCATGAAAGAATGGAAAAGATATAGAGCCTTTGAATTATACCCATATTGTGCAAGGGTTTTGAATCATTTAGCAAACCTATTTTTCTTTCACGAGGCAACTTTTTCATGTGGAATAGTTGATCGAGATAGTTCTTATTTCAACTAATCATCAAAAGGAGAAAAGGATCACGCTACAGGAGAAGCTCAAGGAGAATGCAGAATGTGTACAAAGGTCGAGCCATACAAAATGGAGATATTATCCAAAGGAAGGCTTTCAATATAAAAACCTTGAGGTTTTTACACAAAAATGACATAAAATGAAGGTCATAACAAAAATGTGAAGAAAGTCCGAGAGCATGAGAAAAAACATAGAAACTAAAATATCTTCAACATTTTTGCACAATAAAGCTTGAAAAAGCATTGTTTTCATAGGTAAGGAAGAAAAGAGAAATGTCTATACAAACTGAGGCTTACCTGACTCGGCCTGAGCATAGAATCTACATAAAAATAGTTGAAAACCTCCATCCAGTTGCATGAACCATGGCGGCACGACCCTCATAACAGCAGGGTTTTCCATAAACTTCAAAATGCAAAATGAAAGATGTATAGAATGTTTGCCCACATTTTGTCTTAGGGTTTTGTTTTTCCCTAAGTTAGGTCAATAAGTGAAAAAGGAATTTTTTTCCTCTCTTTTAAATATTTGCAATGAAACTAATGTATGCCCATGCCGTGGTCAAGATTTATGCCCTAGTGAGGGCCTTTTTTTTTTGTGTATGCACAAGAGCTTTATGACTTGTAAATTTTTCTTTGACTCATGTATGGTCAAACTATTGCTTTATTTTTTGCATTAATTTGAATTGTAAAGCATTTGGTTTAAATGATATTGTTATAAATCATTAAATCAAATTACTATTTCAAATGCAAAAATGAAGTGGCATGCTTTGTAAATGCATTTATGCATTTTGTTGAGTCTTTATGCTTTGCAAGCATATAGGAATTGGTTGAATCAGTTGGTCGACCAAGGGAGATGATATAGGATAGTTTCTACTTACTTTTTAGAGGGAATCAAGGGTATATAGGAGCTGGTTTATTAAGCCTTCATGATGGACATGGCCAAAGTTGACCTTTTCAACATTTTGGAGCTCTTTTGGGGGAGTTTTGGTTGCCACTTTTTGGGATTTTTGAAGGCCCCATCTGACCAAAAGGAGTTTCTAGATCCTTTTTTGGTGGATTTTTGGAGGGAGTTTGGGATATAGTCACTTGGTTAACTCATTTTACAGTTAGTTCTGATTATACTCTAGCTTGTACTTGGTTACTTTTGGAGTCCTTTTGCAGTTTCTGCATTTTTTGTAACTCTTTTGAACATGTATACCAATGATGACCTTGGACATCAATTATTTTGAGTATTTTTCCTTCTCACTTTGTGCTTTATTGTGTGTATCTAATTGATTGATCGAATTACTTGTGAATTTTTTTTCATTTCCTTGTAATTTTGCCTCATGTTAAGCACCTTTTTGCAGAAAAGTATGTTGTTGCAAGTTATAATCTATGTAAAAAATGAAAACACTTTTAGTTGTGAAACTTCTTTCCTTCTAAAATTTTAACATTTTAGCCTCATAAAGTACTTATGCAAAGACATACAAAAGTGATTTGTGTAAGCTTGATTTTGTCATTGTTGAAATTGTGTATGCAAGTTGTGTTTGCAGGTTCTAGGTAGTTTTGGTGCATCACCTTTAGTTGAATTTTTTAGTTTTTTGGTTTAAATACTCTTTCTTACCCTTTTCCTTGGAAAATCAGTAGAATAGGTGATTACCATTTAGGAGCTAGCCTTATTTGGAGGTCCACTCCAAGTTCAGGTGACCCATGTAGCCTAGGAGTGTTCCCATGTTACTCCAAAATGTTAAGTTTTGCAACTTAGCAAGGGTGCAGTTTTGAGAGCTAACAGGTTGATAGAGAACCCTTGATCCAAAACCCATTACTATTCCATAGTATATAATGATTGGATAGGTTTTTAAGCCTTGTAGATACTTTTGGACAAAAATATTTCTTCAATTTTAATAAGAATGACATAGATTACAAGAGAATAGAAATCAAGACCATTCTAGGTAGTTCTACCATTCAAAGAACCAAAATAAATACAATTCTGTTGAAATATTTTTAGACTTCATTTACACTAAAAGACTTGACAAAACAAATACCACATAGCACAATTATCTATATATTCACTTCAATAAGTCTCAACTCTATAGTCTTTGAGAAGAAAATGAAAATTCCAAGTCACTTTATGAAATCCTTTGTTGTATATATTGAGCTAGAACCCAAAGGGAATCTTTTAAAAAACATCTCTAAAATTATGTTTGACTCTTCAATTTGTATTTTAGGTTTTGTTTCATGAAAATATAGAGGAAAGGTGCAAGAGATAATGCGTTTTAGTTCACAAATGTGTTGTTATTCACCATGTCATCATTTGTTAAAATAAAGGTAGTGGATATATCAAAGAGGAAGTTGGGACATCTATTATATTCAAAGAGGAAAAAATGGAAATGGTGGTAGATATATTCAATGGCAAGCAATGCCATCTATCGACTTATTATTTGATTGCTTCATCCTTTTCTCTATTTATTGCTAGTGAAAATAGATTTCTTGAATATCTTGATTGTGTCTTGCTATATTCATGTAGAGGAATCATGTACTACCAGTAAGTAATTTCTCTTTTTTCTCATAATTTTTTAATTTTTTTAAATTATGAAAAACTACCATCTAGTTTTAAATTCGATTAACTTTCCTATCAATAATATTTATGGATAGCCTAAATAGGTATGAGGAGTTAGTGATTTTAAACTTACCAAGGCTGATCACATGATAAAAGGCTACAATTTTAGTGGTCAAATAGGATTTTGAGTGAGATTCTAGATAGTTCAAGGGAAGCTCTAGAATATTTGAGAGAGGATATTTGAAGAGAGTATGAAATGAGAGAGTGAGAGTAGATGAGGTTGTAGATAGGAATATAAAAGAGGCAAGGCCACATGATAGGAGTGTCCATTAGGAGGCCAATAGCTTATAACAAAAATGTGGAATCATCTCTTATGTAGCAAGGGAATGAAAGATAGATCTAATAGGATGAGGAAAGACAAATCATAAGGGGGTCATAGAGGATAAAAAATATATTTATGAAAAGAGTGGAAGTAGAAGAAGATAGGACAAATAAGGAAGAAGTTATATTTATTCTAAGTTGTTGACATATAGGAAAGGCACAGAAGACGACAAGACGAAGATGGGAAAGGAAATGCCTTGTTTTGGAGTAAGGAGATGACAAGAGGATTAGAGGGGAGTTTAAAGGAATTAAGGGAGTGCATAGGGAACAAAGAGAAAGAAAGAGAGTGATTAAATTAAGAAATTAATTTCACTAAAATAATCTCCATTTCACAAGAAATATTTGATGACCATTGATTTAATTTCTACAATTGATAAGTAGCCACTACCATTGTGGTATCGACCAAGCTACAACTCGAGAGTATTAACTTTGTCTTAGGGTTGGAAGGAATCCTACAAGAATTGATTGTGATTGTTTCCCTATAGTAAGAACTTGGGAAAAGTGAATGTATACTTTGACAACGTATACTTAGGAGATAAAATGGAGAGGTATTAATTGTAAAGGTATGCAATTTCCTACACTACATTAAAAGAAATTGATGTTTGTTTATAATCCCACATAATTCGTAAGTTTGATAAATGTACTTACAAAATGGGGAGAAAGAAGAGTTGGCCAAACGAATGTTTTATTTGACTAATAAAATTATTGTCTACAAGATGAAGGACACAGACTTTTTTGAAGTTCCTCAAACTTCTTGTTAAAACCCTAAAAATGAATTATAAAATATAGCCTGAAAATTAATGAACATGCTAACACTTGTTCAAAGTTAAACAAATTCAAAATCTGCGTTGATAATAATAAGTTTATAAATGCCTTAAGTTCTAAAGATCGCCAATCCTGGGAGTGAGATCCCCATATATAAAGTGGTTCCAAGACAGTGTTTAAATATATTCAAATCAAATCACAAATGACATTTAAAATTAAATTTATCGATAAATTTAAATGAGGTCTAAGCTTCCTCAGTCCACAAAGATCAGAAAAAAGGTTTTTGAGAAAAAAATCCAAGAGAATGAACACTAACAAAAGTGGGTGATAATTTATACCAGATGACCAAATTTGTAGTCAACGACAAAGATAGGATCAATAAGTGCAAGGTGTTAAAAACCATATAGCAAGAAGTTTCTTAATGATCCACCATGCAATGAAGTTATCATGAAACATACTGTTATTTTCTGGCATAACTGTAGAAACCTGAACCACTGGATCAGATAGGATGTATTTAGCCTCGTGAATGTTAGAAACATTCCATTCTATTCTAGTCTACTATATCTTTACTACTATCTGTACATAGCCTGCGAGCAAAAAGATAAAAAATATCATCACTAACGCCATTGCATTGAAGCCAACGAAGTTGGAGAACTCTTCTAAGGATAAGCCTGTAATCAAACAAGCCAAAAACACAGTAACCATTAGCAATTGCAGCCCGAACGTATATTCATATCTTGCATAAAATTAACATATAATTCTTCCATAATCTCCTACGAAGGATAAACACCGCTACCTGATTTTCTTTGTTTTCTAGATCTAGATCGAGGAACCCTATAATCAGAGTCATTGGACGTGGGGTTGCATGATCAAGAATAGCATGAGGAGTTGCAGAAATCACATGGAACCACTTCTCTCGCCAACATTAAAGTGTATAGGGTTCAATAGTCGTGCAGTCAATTGTGATTATAATGTCCAGTCTTACCACATATTTATACTATATATTGTAAATAAATAGTCCAAATGTAAATAAAAAAATAACCAAATGTTGATCAAAAGTGGACCCATACTTGAACACATGAGAACCTTTTAATGTTATATAAAAAAAATATAAATACATTCATGAAAAAGTGAAATAAGTATTTTTTTGTTTCAAATAAAATATCATAACTATCCACTATAAGTGTGTCGTTTAAAAAATAAAATGCTCATTTAATTACGTCGAAGGCATCCCCACACTGAGTTTTTTCAACCCCTCTAACGCTGAATAGTGCAGATCACAATGGACCACGATTAAATGAATCTCAACCGTTCATCATTTTCGTCATTCTTTTGGTTGTTTTTTGTCATTTTTTGTTGCTTTCCCCGCCGCTATTGGTTTCCGCTCCTCCAAACTCTTCCTCACTGATATTGACCTTTCACTTCTCTAATTTGGCCAGTTGCAGCCTGAAAATAAGGTGTCGACGAGGGTTTTACCTAGAGTATGTTTATTAAAATGAAAATTACGGCCAAGATTCTAATAATGAGCACATTTAGGTTTTAACATTACAACATCCTTTACCCTACATAGTTAAGTACATATTAGCATAATTAGTATATAATATATATTTATATAATAAAAAATAAATTAAAAATAATATAATTATACTAATTATTATTATTATTATTATATATTATATTCTTTAATAAAATTGTTAAATACATATATAAAATTATTATAATTAATAATTATTAAATATTAATTGTACAAAATGTCTACAATCAAACTTCAAGCAGAGCTCAGACGAATACAAGCATGGTCAATACAAGGCTAGCCTCACATATGCAATTCCACAGAGCTCCTGTTGGAAGCAGATGGGTCTTTGAGAGAGGTCTTCAATTGGTGGAGGGTCTAGAGATGTACGACGAAAATTCAGTTAATGGGGAGTCTATGAAAATGTAAAATCAATATTTTGTGGGTTTTTTTATTAAAATCGTAGGGTAGATTTTGTATTTTGTAAAAGAGATTACAAAAAAAATTCTTCAATCTTCTGAAAGGGATAGTCTTTGGGTAGGTTTTTTAGGAACATAATGCTAAATTTTGAATTAGATCAGCACGTTCATTATAATCTGTGAAATCGAACTTGTAATCTTTATCAATTTTGGGCTATAGCCGGAGGTTTTCTTACTGGTTCTTTCCTACCGGGATGCCCCCTAGAACCAGATTTTGTACTATTATATTTATATAATTAATATATTATAATGGCTTGCCACTTTCACCTAAAAATTTTTTTTATTATATTTTTATATAATACAAAAATAATATATAAATATAATATAAAATTTAATTAATATATTATATATTTTTTATATAATACATATTAAATCATATATAATATATGTTGTTGGTGGTTTTTGGATTAGATTGTGTGAGATTTTTTTGTATCGACGTTTCGGATCACACTCCGTGATCCATCATCAGGATGAAAGAGCTCAAGGAGAAAAAATTGTTAGTTGCAAACCAAGACCAACCTAAATAGAAAACAATACGAGGGAGGAGGAAGGGAGAGAATGGTACACAACCCAAGAAGACAAGACAATTAAGAATTCCAATTATTATATATGATAGTATATATAAGTTATATTAAATTATTATATATTATATTCTATAATAAAAAATATTAAATATAAATATAAAATTATTATAATTAATAATTAATATATTTTTCTATAGAACAAATGAAATTAATATATATAAAATTTGATAGCTTAATTGATCTTTGGAGAGATTAGGAAAAAGAAAGATAGAGGGGGAGACAATTCTATATAGAGAGAGGTATATATACTAGCACTTGCATCTAAAGGAGGTTCAAGAATTAGGCCGATAGAAAACTATATGTATGTTAATATGTTCTAGAGAATATGTGTTTGCGCATGGATGCACTAATTCGAGTTGTATGTGGTTATATTAAACAATTAATAATAAGTGCTAAATAATGGAATGAAATAAATTTAGACCAATTTAGATTTTTTCTTTAAAGAAATTAAGTATTATTCGATTATGAAATATTTGCATACATATTTAAAACAAAAAGCAATGCAAATGAAAAAAGAAGTTGCCATCAAATTGACAAAAAATACTCCAAATGGAAATAAAATGTTCCCATCTAGTTGTCCAATCAATATTTATCTACCTTTTATGTGATAAGTGAGATTTTGAAGCTTTTACCTGATATTTTAGAGGATTTTACCATTAAACGGTAGTTGAAACTTGTTTCCCAATGAATCAATAGTGGTTTGCAAGTGTGAGACTTGTTTCAGACTCAAATCTCACACTATATGTAGCCTATTGGCTAATAAAGATAGAGAAAATCAAAAGATAGAGAATGACAGAAAGTGACAAATTTAGATAGATAGATATCAAGAGAGAGAGATGGAGACAGAGATTGAAAGAGAGGAATAGACAAAGAGAGATAGAGCATGAGAGAGAAATAAAAGACATACAAAGAAAAAGAGACAAAAGAGAAACTAAATTTTGATTGGTTGTTTCATGGACCAACAATCCAAGGATGGCATGTGTCTTTGGGGAGTTATGCTTAAGGTAGCATGCTTAAGGATATGATAATTCACCTTTAAAGACCTCTTCAATGTACCCATTGCACACTTAAGGAGACAAACATATAGAGAGAGAAAGAGAGAGAGAAAAGAAGTGAAGAGGGAGATAGAGATAAGATATAGTTAGGTTGAGAGAGAGAAAAGAGAAAGAGAGCAAGAGAGAGGGAGAAAAATGAGATTAAGGAGGAGAAAGAGATGAAGATAGATAAAGAGGGGTGATCCCACAATAGTGGTTTACAATTTTTGGCCAAACTAGACACTGATTTTTTTTTTAAAACTAAATCTTCACATTTGGGCACCTATAGCGATTAAACCATGAGGAATTTGAAGATGATGGTAAACTAGAGTCTTGTCAACATTTTTTCTGT